>CATIWQ010250461.1:0-10045 GCA_949673415.1 Euphorbia schlechtendalii | reverse complement strand
CACATTTCAGCTCAATTTTTCTCTCTGAGTTCGATATCTCTTTCATCATTCATTGTGCGAGAACCTCCATGAGTTTCTCTAAACAATAAACAATTCTTTTGAAGGCTCTTTCTAAAGTGAGAATTCTTGGTTTATTTTCAAGTTGTTCTTCGAGCGATCTATCAGCTGTTGTTTACTAACGGGTTCTTCCTCAACGAGGTTTTGGTCGGTGAAGATCCATTTGGATCAATCGTAGAGGCTGTCCTAGTTTGGAAGCTCATGCTAATGAAGTTCTACCGAATTGCTCTAAGGGAACATCACTACCAAAGAAAGAGAAAGCACACATCAACTATTAATGCTCTAAACTTAGGTGATATGTTTCATTTATAAGCTTTATAAACCTAAAAGCATCTGTGGAATGTTTTAACTTAGATTATATCAATCATGGCATGCTTAAGAGATCCTTAGGTTAATTTAATGTTTTGAAATTCTGCCTTGCAATGTTTGCATGTTCAATTACTATCTTGATTAACCAGCAGTGATATTAGAGCCTGCCTTATGCTATGAATGATTGATTATAATATGTTAATATGATATTTTCTATGAATTGATTAAAGTATGCTATGCATGACTTAGGTTTCAATTCCTGTTATAGAAAATGATGTGATAACTAGATTAAGGTTTTGCTCAAACTTAGTTTAGGTGATTATCATATAAATTAGCAATGTTTTACCGCACATGTAAATGCTTTGCTTGAGGGTTATCCCGTACTTCACTCAATTAAAGAATGAAATCTTTAAATCATAGTTGTCCGTGGTACAACGAATCAACATTCCCATGGTTATTTTGGTAAGGATTGGACTTGGCTTCTCATTCACTTTAAGGGAGGCCTCTCCTACCTGGAAATCTCCATTGGTGTTAGATTCAAAAGTACCCAAGGGACTTTTATGACTTAGTCGATTTCTAGTATGAAAATTGGATTTGACATATGGTTTTACAAACATGGTTTAAGTTGTTAAATTAAAACTTATAAACATAGGTGCAATGACTAAAACAAGGATCTTGTTTGTTTTGCATGCTATGTGGAGTCTTGGCATAATGGAATGATTAATGATATACTAGTCCTGAGCATGTTACCTTATAGTTGATAAATAGCCCGAAATTATGATTTTCACAATCATATCCATCGTATAAGGCCTAGACTAGGGCAAGATAAGTGGCACCAATAAAATCCCCACAAGATAAGCCGTGATAAAAACCTTATTAATAAATGTAAGCACATATACAACATGCCTTCCCTTAACATGTGTTTGGTCATGAGACTAGATGGAGTTAATGCCTTAACCAAAATGGGTTAGTTGTCCATATTATTGGAGCTAATGCCAGATTGGAGACACATTTGAGGAGTCGTACAATTGGGTACGAACGCCTTGAGAAAGAGAACTCAAATGGATTAGCAATTGCATGAGATGCAAATGGACGGTTTCCAACCATGGTTATCTTGTTATGGATTAACATGCTATAGCGGGTTCATGATGAGTGGCTATGGATGCTACCTACTAAGGAAAATTGTTTGAACAAAATTTTCCAAATTTAAATAAAAGGGGATATTTGAATGTCGAAAAAATAGTAGGAATTATGTATTTAATTAAAGACCTTATATTAAATGCATGTACATATACTAATGTCTAAACAACTTTTATCTTAAATCTAGGTTAAACAATGAATCTGAACATAAGTCTCTGTCTGAAACTTGACAATAAATTGACAGGGATCAATTTTGATGACTAGTTCATAGCTCTTAGAAAGGAGCTTAAGTAAATCTACATGGATTATGTTCTAGATAATTTGGAACCAATCAATCCTAATGCTAAGGCTTTTATACAAGGAAAGAAGCATTTCTTAAGCTCAAGAAGGATGCTTTATGGTGTCCCTAGTGATGCTCGAAACCATGAGTTTGAAGCTTAAGAAATAACATGAAGGTATGGACCTAAAATCCATGCTGATTCATCTCAAAGGACTCCATGAGGGCATGGAAGTTAAATGGAATGAAATATTGAGATTTCTCTATAACTCTAAGAGAGATGATTGAATGCTTACCACTAAGTGATGCATAGAATACTTACAATATTCAAGGAGATTAGCTTAGATAGGAATCAACACAGATTCTAACCATGGCATATAGCTTATCATAAAAAGTCCATTCACTCGATCTCTTTATGCTTGTGGAATATCTATGGATGACATTTATGTTCTAGATACTGAAATCGAAATACTAAATATGAACATTGTTAAGAGATCGAGATTAGATAATGAGAAATCCTCATACTTATGACATTGTCGTCTAGGCTATATAAATGAGACTCACTTAACTAAGAAACACAAATGTGGAGACTTAGGCCCAATGTACTTGGAATCCTATGGTGCATGCAAACCTTATTTAAAAGAGAAGATGAATAAGAAAACATTTAATGGAAAGGGACAATGTGCCACTAGTACTTTGGAAATAATACATTCCAATGTACGTGGTCTAATGAGTGTTAAGACACATGAGGGTTTCGTCTACTTCATAACCTTTTTCAATGATTACTCATAATATGGTTATTTGTATCTTATGAGGCACAAGTCTGAAAGTTTGAGAAATTTAAAGAGTTTAAAACGAAAGTAGAGAAATAGCTTGGGAAAAGTATCAAGACCCTTCAATCAAATTGAGATGGTGAATACTTAAGCTAAGAATTTCAGAATTATCTAAGGGATAATGGTATTTTATCCCAGTGGATACCTCTTTATACACCCCAACATAATGGAGTGTCAGAAAGGAGGAATCAAACCCTACTCGATATGGTTTGGTCCATGATGAGCCAAGCAGAACTCAGTAGATCCTTTTGGTGTTATGCACGTGAGAGCTCATTTTATATTCTAAACATAGTGCCCTCTAAATCAGTTAATCAAACTCCATACAAATTATGGTATGGTAATAAACCCGCTCTTTCTCACCTAAGAGTTCAGGGATGTCCTGCTTACGTAAAAAGGATAAGTTCAGATAAGCTAGGTGCTAAGTTTGTCAGGTGTCTGTTTGTAGGTTACCCTAAGGAGACTATTGTGTATACCTTCATTGAACCCAAGGAACAAAAAAGTCCTTGTTTCTAGAATTTCTCAATTCCTTGAGAAGGAGCATATACTTGAGAAAGCTAGTGGGAGAAATCTTGAGTTAGGCACTCAAGAAGATCAAATAGGTAATTAACTAATTATACCTACACCTATTACACAAGAAAGTGTAAGCATGGAACAACCAATTATAACACCGACATTGCGTAGGTTAGGCCGGGCTCTAATCGCTCTTGAGCGATATGGGTTTTTCATAATTGATTATAAACATCTCTTCCTTATGGAAGATGATGAGCCTAGGACTTACAAGGAGGTAATGGAGATGGTAGCTAGGAAAGATATAAATTTAGAATACATCCCAACTGATTAGAATATAGAGGATGGGCTAACTAAGCCATTGACTTAGGTTAAACATAACGAGCAAGTTAACGAGTATGGCATAAAGCACATGGGTAAATTGGCTCTAGTGCAAGTGAGAGATTGTTAGACATGATGTATGCCTTAGAGACAAATAGGGTGATATATATTTATTAGCTAAAATGTACATACAGTTTTGAATTATTATTAATAATAATTAAGGCATCTTTGTTGCTTGTTAATTCTTTTAATTAATTTATGTATCTCATTGGTATCATATATGTATAGTATTCAATATGTATATGCGCATTGTTGAGACAAAGTCCGTGGCTACTTCATAGTGTAAAAGTGCGAAGACATAGTGGGAGCTATGTGGTGTGAGAATTGCACATACATGTTACTATAAATAGTCTAAATATCCCTAGTCATAGTTTCATTGAGACTGGACATCAATGGAATGGATAGAGTAGCATGTGTAGGCTTGCTCCTTGGAATAGATCTAAGTAGACGATCTCACTAGCTGAAGGTGCTAACTTGAGTTAACACATTAATATATTCGGGTAATATATTGGAGTTCGCTATAAGAAGACACTCAGAAATAACTATATGCATGTGTTGGTCTCATGTCTTATTGCAGTAGTAGTACAAGTATCCTCAGACATGAGATACTGGTTACCTTGTGTAGGAGTTAGTACACTTTGGGTCATACTTATTCATACCCTAGTGATCAAGATGATATAGGTGATTACAGGTATAGTGATGATCACATGTTGGTAAGCCGAGTAGTCAAGATGGGATCCATCGCTCCTGATATAGTGATATAGTGGGAGATATACCTTAGGGCCCCTTATTGAAGTGACACACTCATAAACCTCTAATCAGAGTATAAGATTGATAGAACAGGTTTCTAGACAATCATGATACATAATGGCCGAGTGGTGTTCTTCGTAAACAAGTCTAATTCCAGAATAGCTACTGCTATTACATGAGCTAAAACTTAATCCAAGCTCAATAAACTGGATAGTACTTAACCTTATGGAAGGAGTGTATTGTATTGGTTACTATTGCAGAATTGGATCAAGTCATAAGCATGTGATGTTCTAAGTATTTGGGGATCATACGCCTTTGCTAAAAAGCCCATTTGTTTGTCAAGAGCTTTCAGGTTCCATATCGGTCTGGAACACTAGGATTAAATGTTCCTATATGGGAATCCAAGTTTAGGTTAACCTCTAGTGGCTCAATACTTTGGGATCCTATGAGGTCACACACTTTGGGTCTTTATCGGACTAAGTGAAGAACCTATAGATTAGGTTTATACTGAGAATATATGGTTGTCGAATTTGTTAGAAGAATTATTAATTGGTTGAACCAAATTAATAATTAAAGGGAATAGAGAGAAAATAGGGAAAAATTGCACAAAGCATAGCAAGGGAATTTTCCCATTATGAGTGGACCCCAAATGAAAATGAGTCATACGGAGGGCCTGCGTAGCTGCCCTGTGAGCTAAAAAGCTCATGTGCCACTAGCGCACGGGGTAAGCCCTTGTGCTAGCTGGCTGCAAGCGCTGCCCATTGCAGCACTTGCATGGGCTTGCAGCATAAGCCTGCTAGGGTGTTGCGCGGGCAACCCGCAAGCATGGGTTTACCGCAAGCCCATGCTTGCTGAATAAGGCAAGCCTGGAAGGGCTTGGCTTGTGAGATAGACCCATGGGTTAGCCTGCGGGTCCTAGTAACCCGCGTGACTAACTCGCTAAGTGGGATGGGTTATTCCCATCCCATTTTCTATTTGCAGGGGAGTTAAACACTCCCCCTTTTCCCTATATATAGGACTCCCCTCTCTAATTATTCTACACACACTTCAGCTTAGCTTTTCTCTTCGAGTTCGACATCTCTTTCTTCATTCATTTTGCGAGATCCTCCACAAGTTTCTCCAAATAATGAATAATTCTTTTGAAGGCTCTTTCGAAAGTGAGCCTTCTTGGTTTATTTTCGGGTTGGTCTTCGAGCAGTCTAGCAACTACTATTTACTAACAGGTTCTTCCTCAACGAGGTTTTGGTCTGTGAAGAACCGTGTGGATCAATCGTAGAGGCTATCCTAGTTTGGAAGCTCGTACTAACAAAGTTTTGCTGAATTACTCTAAGGGAACACTGCTACCAAAGAAAGAGAAAGCACACATCAAATGGTAATGTTCGACACTTAGGTGGTAGGTTTCTTTTATAAGCTTTATAAATCTAAAAACATTTATGAAACTTTTTAACTTCGATTATATCAATCATGGCATGCTTAGGAGATCCTTAGGTTAATTTTAAGTTTTGAAATTCCACCTTGAAATGTTTGCATGTTCAATTACTGTCTTGATTAACCAGTAGCAGACTCATAAAGAACTGTAGAGAAACTCTCTATCATGAACATACCTGAAGTAGATGCCTCACTTAGCTTATTCTCAATTTTTAGAAATCTGAACCTTGAAATCCTTCTTCCGGTGGACTGACTTGTCACATTGTGCAGTCATTTGTAGTTCCTTTCTTACTTTTTTTTCTTACAGATTTTCTTCTTGGTACTTAGACCCTTTCCAAAATGGGACCCGTTCTTAGAAGTTTTGGTTTTCTCAACTGGAAGTAAAGCCTTTGAATCCTTTCGAATCTTAGGCTCTTTAATTTTTAGCATGTTGACCAACTCAGGTAGTATGTCATCAATCTTGTTCATATAATAATTAGTCACAAATTGTTAGTAAAAATCAGTCAATGAATCAAGAATTAGATCCACACATAATTCGTGATCCATCACAAAACTCAAGTGAGTCAGTTTCTCTATGTAATCCAATAGTTTAAGATCATGGTGTGGTGTTAAAGTGCCAACCTACATCTTCATTCCAAATAACAGTTTTGATGTATCAAATCTCTCAAACCTAGCCTACCTTGAGAAGAGCTCCCAAAGATGGAGAATCATGGTATCTAAGTCCATGCTCTTATACTTTTTCTAAAGCTTAGAATTCATGGTTGCCAACATTATGCATGCTGCCATTTCATGATCCTTTTTGTGCTTCTCCCATGCCTCATGTTCATTGGCATCAGCATTATGTTCGCCAAGGAGGAGCACATCCAAAACATAAGCTACCCTTTTGGATCTGAGGATTATCCTCACCACACTAAACCAAGCAGTAAAGTTTGAACCATCTAGTTTGTTGTTAATAAATGAGTGAAGGTTTATGTTTAGATTCATTGTTCAACCTAGATATAAGATAGAAATTATTCTAACATTAGTATATGCACATGAATTTAATATAAGGTCTTTAAATAAACACATATTTCCTACTATTTGTATCGACATTCAAATAACCCCTTCTATTGAATTCAAGAAATTTAGTCCAACCAATTTTCCTTAATAGGTAGCATCCATGGCCCATTCATTATAACCCCAGCTATAGTAGGTCAAGCTATAACAAAAAACCATTGTTGGAACCCGTCCATTTGCATTCCATGTAATCTCTAATCCATTTGAGTTCTCTTTCTTGAGATGTGCGTACCTAATTGTACGACTCCTCAAATATGTTTCTAATCTGGCATTAGCTCTACTTACATGGATAACTAACCCATTTTGGTTAAGGCATTAACCCCATCTAGTCTCATGACCAAACACATGTTAAAGGAAAGCATATGTACATGTCCTTACATCCGTGAATAAGGTTCGTATCATGACTTATGATGGGTAGACAATTTTCTACCTTAATATTGTTGTAGGGAGTTTATTGGTTCTCACCCTAGTCTAGGTCTTATACGATGGATATGATTATGATTATAATCATAATTCTGGGCTATTTGGAATTATTAATTCTTAGGGAACATGCTCAAGAATGGTACATCATAATCATTCCAATATGCCAAGACTCCACATAGCATGCAAAATAAATAAGGTCCATGTTTTAACTTCTTGCACCTATGTCTATAAGTTTTAATTTAACAACTTAAACCGTAGCTGAAAAATCATATGCGGAATCCAATTCCCATACAATAAATCAACTAAGTCATAAAAGTCCCTTGGGTACGCTTGAACCTAATATCGATGGAGATTTCCAGGTAGGAGAGGCCCCCTTAAAGTGAATGAGCATCCAAGTCCAATCCTTGCCAAAATAACCAAGGGTACTTCGATTCGTTGTACTACAAAGAATTATGATTTAAAGATTTCTTTGTTTTAATCGAGTGAAGTACTAGACGATCCTTAATTTAAAGCATTTACACATATGGTATAACATTGTTAATTTATATGATCATTACCTAGACTAAGTTTGAGCAAAATATTAATCTAGTTATCACCTCATTTTTTATAATAGGAATTGAAACCTAATTCATGCATAGCATACTTTAATCAATTAATAGAAAATATAATTTCAACATATTATCATCAATCATGCATAGTATACGGTATGCTTTGATACAACTACTAGTTAATTAAGGTAGTAATTGAACATGAAAACTTGCAAGGAAAAATTTCAAAACTTAAAATTAACCCTAAAGGATCTCCTAAGCATGCCATGATTGATATAATTTAAGTTGAAACATTCCATAGATGCTCATAGGTTTATAAAACTTAATAAAAGAAACCTAGCATTTAAGTTAAGAGCATTAGCAGTTGATGCATGCCTTTCCTTTCATGCGGTGCTCCCTTAGAGTAATTAGATAACATTCCGCTAGCACTAGCCTAAAAATAGGACAGCCTCTATGATTGATCCACATGGATCTTGATCGATAAAAACTTCTCGTAGAGGAAGAACTTGTTGGTAGATAGCAGTTGCTCGACCGCTTAAAGACCAACACAAAAATATAACTTAGGAAGCTCTCTTCAAAATATGAATGAGCCTTCTAAATAATTCTTGCGATAGTGGAGGATCTTGCAAAAAGCTCGCGAAGAAAGATGTCAAAACTCCGAATGAAGGTTGAGCTAAAGTGATTTGAAAGGAAGGGGGGGTGGACCCAATTTATAGTGAGAGGGGAGTAAAAAGATCCCCTCAAAAACCAATGTGGGATGGGAATATTCCCATCCCACATACTAGTTTCCCATGCGGAGCTCCAGCTTCATACTGGTCAACCATGTGTTTAGCCCGCGTATGCAGGCTATGCGACTACCACAAGGTAAGCCCTAATGGACTTGCCTTGTCCCACAAGCCTAGCTTACAAGCTGTCCCACAAGCCAAGCTTGTGGCTGCAGTGCTGGGCTTGTGCACCAGGCCCTTGCAAGTGATGCCTATCAGCGCTTACGGGCCTGCTTCCCACCATAATGCGCTGGCCTTGCGCCAACACATACTAGTGGCCCGCAAGCTTAATTACTTACGGGGTAGCTATGTAGGCCCCACCCACGAACATCCCATATCCGCGGGGCTCACTCGCAATGGGAAAACTTCCCTTGCTCACCCTTGTGCAATTTTTCTAAAACCCCTCCTTAAACTTTTAATTAATATTTGGTCCAACCAATTAATAATTCATCCAATGATTTTGACTTTCTTAATATTCTCGGCATATACTAAGTCTATAAATTCTTTACTTGGTTCGGTAAAGATCCAAAGTGTGTGACCTTATAAGATCCTGAAGTATAAAGCTACTAGAGGTTAACCTAAACTTGGCTTCCCATCTAGGAACCTTTAGGCTCAGCGTTCCAGACCGATATGGAACCCGATGACTCTAGACGATCAAATGGGCTTTCTAGCATAGGAGTATGATCCTCGATACTCGGAACATCACATGCTTGTGACCTGATCCAGTTATGCAATAGTAACCAACACAATACACTCCTTCCATCAGGTTAAGTGACATTTAGTTTATTGAACTCGGATTCAGTGTTAGCTCTTATAATAGCCGAAAATATCCTAGAATTAAACTTGTTCACAAAGAACACCACTCGCCATAATGTATCAAGATTGACTAGAAACCTGTTTAATCAATCTTATAATCTAATCAGATGTTAAGCGTGTGTCACTACAATAAGATGCCTTAAGCTACAACTCCCATTATATCACTATATCAGAAGTGATAGATCCCATCTTGACTACTGGGCTACTAATGAGTGATCATCACTATACTTGTAATCCCCCATATCATCCTATTCACTAAGGTATGAATAAGTATGACCCAAAGTATAACAAATCCTACACAAGGTAACCTGTGTCTCAGGTTTAAGGATACTTGTACTTCTACTACAATAAGACATGACACCGACACATGGATATAGTTATTTTCGAGTTTTTGTCTAATAGCAAACTCTAATGTATTACTCGAATACATTCATGTGTTAACTCAAGGTACCACCTTCAACTCGTGAGATCGGCTACTTGGATCTAATCTAAGGAGTAAGCCTACACATGCTAGTCTGTCCAGTCTCAATGAAACTATGACTAGGGATATTTGGACTATTCATAGTAATATGTGTGTAATTCTCACACCACATAGCTCCCACTATGTCCTTGCACTTTTACGCTATGAAGTAGTCATGGACTTTGTCTTACTAATGAACATATACCTAATAACACACACACACACACACACACACATATATATATATACATACATACATACATACATACATACATACATACATACATACATACATA
>CATIWQ010250440.1:0-11615 GCA_949673415.1 Euphorbia schlechtendalii | reverse complement strand
TTTCACTAATAAAATTGACCAACATACGTGTAAATAAAAATGAACTATTTTTATTTAAATTAACAACTTTAAAATCTTCGATGTTTTAATTAGGCCACACGGGCCTCGCTAAAATCAAATCGAACATATGTGATATCCCTTGTGCTAACCTTTGTGAGTGTAGGTTAGATGTATGTTTAGGCTTTTATTTTTTCTTCGGGCATTGCACATATTTTCGAGGAAATGTAATTAATAGGTTAGCGGGCGGTTGCGTCCCCTGATTTTTGAAAGCCTTGTAATTTTATTTTTCGCATTTATTTTCTGCATTTACTTACTACTTTGTGGATGGTTTATTATATTGCAATACGTGAATCATGTATATAAAGTCTAAAAACTACCTAAGTGCGAATAAGTATAACTAAGAAAATACGGTTTTCTGTAGATGTAATATAATGTGATCACATAAGAAATAAGTAACTCATCCCCGACCAGAATCTCTGTGTCTTGGTGAGCCGTCCCCCGAATGTTAAGCCTCACAGGACTCTAATTCCTGGAAAGAGCTAATCCAGGTGGCAACTCCACACTAAGAGACAACGTATTCGAGTTCGAACCATTCTAAAACATTTTCGCTTTTCTCTTTTCAACCTTTTTACCGGGTCCCCAACCCGGTGCTTCTTTTTTCAAACACCCCGGTGTACCGTGCCTCTCATCTTCCGCGCCCTCTCGACCTACTGCTCCATGTTGTCCGCTCATAGTTGGCTCTCAAAAGAGGATGCGAAGAGTCAACCAGCTATGATAAGAGGGCGTATATGCTAGAAGGGAGGTTTGGGGAGAAGATAAGCACCCATATGTAGCAAGAGCCTAGATAATGTTAGTTTGTAATGGCGCATCTTCTACTTCAGAAGATGAATTCCACAATTGCAGTATCAAGCTATGAGCACTGCATCCTGGTTCACTTGGTGGAGAAGAAGAAGGTAAACTGGCCTATAATCATCATGCAGCATATGCTTCACCACAAGTTTACACTTGGTGGTCTTATCAATAGGATAGTTACATCCTATAATATCAACTGCTTAGATGAGGATGGATCTCTGGGTAGCGAGATAGTGAAGGAAACCTTCGATAAGAAGGTAGATTATGAGATGAAATTGGATAGGGAGGAGGCGCTGAAGAAGGATATGGCTAAGAAGCAGAGGGAGAAGGAGTTAAGGCTGGCCAAGAAAGGAGAGGCAATAAAAGGGGTTGAGGAAGTCTCCCCCAAAAGATAGAGGGAGCCTATGATGAAACAGGAGGAAGTCCCTAAGGTAAAGAGAAGTAGAGCAAGCAGAAGTAAGGCACTTGCTACTGAAGATGTGAAAATTCTTAAACCCTCTTCCGAAGTTACAGAAGGAAAGGCTGAAGGAATTACTTATTCAATGAACAAATTCCAGTATGTGCCTAGACCTATGGAGCAGAATAATTTAGAAGAAGATGAGGAATATAGAAGGTCAATCAGCACTCTGACTAAGAGGAGGAGAGGAGAATTTGATCCAAATGTAGTCATTTCTAATGATGAGGAAGAAGAAAAGGTTGAAGAGAAAGAAGAAAAGGTGGAGGAGAAAGAGGAAAAGGTAGAAGAAAAGGAAGAAAAGGTGGAGATGAAAGAGGAAAAGGTAGAAGAGAAGGAGGAAAAAGTAGAAGAAAAGAGGAGGAAGAAGAAGCTTAGAACTTATGGCGAGACTGTGGTTGTGAGCGGGTGACAAGGAGCGGTGGGACGAGAGTGTGCGGAATGAGAGATGCTGTCCATTGGGCTGTTTGAAAAGTGCACCAGGTCGTGGAACCCGGAAACGATTAGTAGAGAAAGCGAACGTTTTTAGATCGGTTTAAACCCGAATCCGCCGTCTCTTAGTGTGGAGTCGCCACCTAGATTAGCTCTTTCCAGGAATTAGAGTCCTATGAGGCTTACCGTCCGGGGGATAACCCACTAAGACACAGAGATTCAAGTTCGAGATAAGTTGCTTATTTCTTAAGTGATCACATTATATTACATCTACAGAAAACCGTATTTTCTTATTATGCATATTCGCACTTAGGTCATTTTCAAGTTTGAAATGCATGATTTAACTGGCATGCAGAAAGAAGTAAACCATCTATAAAGCATTAAATAAATGCAGAAAGTAAATGCGGAAAAGTAAAGATTACAAAAAATTACAAAAATCGGGGGATGCAGCCACTCGCTAACCTATTAATTACATTCTCCGTAAAAATATATGCAATACCTTAAAGAAAATAAATCCTAAGTATACATCTAACCTGCATCCACAAGGGTTAGCACAGGGGATATCACATATGTTCGATTTGATTTTAGCGAGGCCCGTGTGGCCTAATTAAAACATTGACAGTTAAAAGTTGTTATTTTAAATAAAAATAGTTCAATTTTATTTACACATATGTTGATTAATTTTTTAGTGAAAATGATTGCATGGCATGAGGTGAGGTCTGTTATCCGAGAATAATTTAATTCCCTTCGTTAGGGTATTCTAACATAAAAATTAAAAGGAAATAAAAGATGAAGAAGGGAATTACAACATTTACAATAATAATAATAATAAATGAAATAATTCCTAGGTCCACATGTAAAAGAAATTAAGAAAGAAATAAAAAAACACGAAATAAGCAGCTCTAGGAACTCAAAGGCTTTTACCCTTTTGGCGTGAATCCACTTCGGCGTATCCATTCGATCCCCGGGAGAGTTCCTCATTCGTTTTGATTTAAGTGTGATTTAATTGGAAAATACGTGTTTATTTATCCAAAAGATAATCAAACTTGGGTTCTAAATTTATTTTAAACCCGAGAATATCTGAGGATATTTTGAAGAAAAATAGATGAAGAAATTTGATTATAAGATGAAGTAGTTCGGGATCCTAAGGTGTTTTGGATCCAAGAAAATATTAGAAGAAAAAAAAATATTTTTGTTGTAGTGTTTTTCAGTGTTTTTTTTTTTGTTTTGAAAAGAAGAATTTTCTCTAAAATTTCGAGCCTCCTTCAATCCAAAAATATCCGACTATTTATAGGAAAATCTCAAAAATTCCAGAAAAGGTAAAAAAGTTTGGCGAGCTCACTAGAGAGGCTGGCGACCTCGCCAACCTCTTTGGCGAGGCTTGCCTCACCAAACTGGCTGGTGAGCTCGCAATACTCTTACAAAGCCTCGCCAGACTTTCTGGCTAGCCTTGCCTCGCCAAATATCAATGAGGCAGGCTCCGGATTCGGTTTTCCGGGGCATTTTTGAATTTTTTATGTAATTTTATATTTTTTAATTAATTTCTGAATTAAAGGAGAAAAATTAGAAAAGTCCTTTTAAATTCAGAGACGAGGAAGACTCTCATTTGAAGATCATCGAACGGTTGAAAAATGTGTGATTCAAGGATAAATATCCCAAAAAGCCATCATCATTGAACGAGTGAGCTGGTACAAAATCCCGTGCTCACAGCTACCCCTCGTGTAATCATCACTGGTTGTATAACCAGTATAATCACACGAAATGAGCATAGGGATAAAGAGAATACCTGACCAGTGTGGTTGGTGACTTCTTGTTCCCAATTGATGATAACATATGCCTCCTTTTCTAGAGCTGTTTCTTCATAGGGTTGTCCGTTTCTTTCTTCAGAATCCCTTAGGTACTTGGTGCCCATTGTGGGCGAGTCGACCATTTCTTTCTACGGCGTCCCTTTGGTGGTTGGCAACCATTTCATTCTTCGGTTGATAAATGAGAATGTTTCTTTCTTCAGTCATCTAGATAACCATTTCCTTCTTCAGTTGTATTTCCTTAATAGGATGTTGACTTGCTTCCTATGAGAAATTAGAAACACGGTGCAATGTTAATACACTTTGTGATGCATGTTTTAATTATTTGATTGAGTTTATGCGAAGCAAAAATTTTTGCTCCTTCAATCAAAAATTAAAATATGTGGAATAAATAAGTTTAATGGAAATTTGGGAATGTCCCGAAATTGCTCTGTTATTTTAGGAGGCTTTTGTGATGTTGCAATGTTGACTTTAAGCTTGAGTGGGCTGTCATCTTGTTTGTAGTTTCCTCATGTGGAGGTGAAGTTTCTTGTTTATCAGGATAATGTTGCCCCGGTTTGGGATCATCTTTACCTGTAAATAACGTGATATGTATGTAATGGATGTATGATTTTATGCATGAACAATATTTATCATATGATGTATGTTCGTCTGTTGTAGGTGTCGTGGGCTTCGTTCATTGAAGAGCCTTCTCTTGTGCTGGTGCATGGTTTCCCCTAGGGTTTGTCATGTTGGGGATTCCATGGATGACTCCCTCAGAGCGAAGACCATGGGTTCGTTGAATAAGATTCGAGTTCAGAGCTTGAATTTCGTTCGAGGAGAGTCTGGATGAGTCTTTGATCCCGCATCGTGTCAGCGAAGATCACTTGGAAGTTGTTTGCCTAAAGTGTTAGAGGTATGTGATGTCACGTATCGTTCCGAGGAGGAGATGAGGAATTTGATATTGATTCTAACTTCTGCATAGACCGCCATTGCGGATTTTCAATCTATCGAACATTGTCTTAATTTTTGTCTGGACCGCCCTTTCAGGTTTTCAATCCATTTCATTGCTTTTTTTTGTTATTTTTACTTTTTCAATTTTTGGATTTTTACTTGCAATATTCTACCATTGACATGCAGGCAATCAAGATGAGCATATGCATAAAGATTCAGCAAAAATGACAATTCATTGATGAACTTAACAGGGCTATAAATGTTTCAAATGATTTGACTCCTGCCATCAATTAGCCCTTTCAGGTTTTCTAACCAATGTGGTTCTCTCGATGTCCTAAGTTTTTCCCAAGCCGCCCTTTTCGAGTTTTCAACTCAGCAGACTATTCTTTTTTTGTTTTGAAAAGAAGCCCTAATTTTTGCTCAACTAATCGAGTGTTAATTGACAGGCTAATTACAAATTTATTTTTTTGTTCGTACTGTTTTTAGATATTTATTTCTTTCACTTATGCATGATAGCAATTATGTAAGACTTGGTTAATTTGGTAGACCAGTCGCCTTCGATGTCCACGACTTCAGTTGTTATCTCGTTCAGCGTTTCTAATCGATTAGTTGGTGTTCATGCTGCTTTGCTGGCTTGAGATATATTTGACGATAAGTCTTGATCATTGGTGTTTCCTTTAATGGTGCGATGATTACCCCATGAATAGTGGCGAGCCGTGTGAAGGAATTGTTGACGTGTTCAAAGGTCTGACTCGTTTTTATCTTTAACATTGACTTTTGTTTGATTGTCCCACGAATGGTGGTGATCTGTGTGATGGAGTTGTTGATGTGTTCAATGATCTGAGTCCTCCTTTGTGACATCGTGCCTGTGATGGAGTTGTTGACGTGTTCAATGATCTGACTCCTTCTTTGTGGCATTGCGCCAGTTGTTTGGTCCCAACTTGCCAGGTTGACATTTTGGCCTTATTCTAGCTCCGATCCTTTTAATCTTTGCGTGCCTCGTTCTCTTGGTTGAGTGGACGTTTCGTACTTGGAGCTCTTTCCATTGATTTTTCATCCTTGTATGATGAGGCAATTGCTATCACGCATTGTCTAAGTACATGTATTTATCTCTCACTTTCTCTCATGAGTCAAATCATTTGAATTGATTATGGGGAATCCATTTATACCCAAATTAATTTCATGAAATGATGTGTCGCGTGTGCTAAAAACATTATGTATATGTTTATGAGAATGCGTGATGTCATTGATAGAATATCAAGTAAATAAAGTTCAATTTATTTAGAAATAATTCGAAAGCCTTGTAGGCAAAGTAGCTGAAAGCTAAATTATTACATAATCATTCATCATGAGTTAGTATCCCCCAGACGTGTGCATAGATTCAAAGTGCTCTATCCTATCCGCCTTCTCAAACACTTCCTGATAGCTCAAAAAATGTCTGACCAAACTTATTCCTGTATGATGGTAGTGCACTGTCTAGTAGCTTGGTTATCATCTCTGGTAGAGTTAAGCGAGCCCGAAGCCTGACCTGTGTGGCCATCCGACATGCATAGTAGGATTTGAAGCTCTCACCCTGCATTTGCCTTATAGCCTCCAGATGTTGCATTGTGGTTTCCATCTGAGCGTTCAAATCATAATACCCCAGCATAGCCTGAGCAAGGCTATTCCAATCAGTGGCTATGTCCAATGGAAGGTGGTTATACAATTCATTGACTGGGTGGCCCAAGGTGACGATGAAGAGCTTAGCCATCATCCATTTGCTGACCCTTAATGCTCTCATCACCGTTTGATAATGTGTCAGGTGAGTGTGTGGGTTGCCAGATCCTACGTACTTCTCAAACTGCGGCATTGCGAAGTTCGGGGGTAAGTTGTCTTCATCCTCGATTATCGGTTGTGCAGGGTATGTGTTCCTTAAGTGGCCACTGTGAGTGGCCAAGAACTATTGCCATAGTTTCGCCATTCCTAGTTGTTGAAGGATGGAATTCCCTGCACTTGGATAAGAGCCATATTGCCCCTGGTGATATGCAGCAAAATGGGGCAGTTGAGGTGCTTGGAACTATGAGGCAACTGACGTACTCTAGTTAGGAACAGGGTGTTGGGTCATTCCTTGGTAGAAAGGCCCTGGTGCGAATGCTGGCTGAACTGTTTATCCAGGGAAGAATTGATTCTAATTCAGCTGACTTTGTCCTACCCCAAACTAATAAAAGGTAGTTGGGGGAATCATGCATGAGGCGGGAGGTCCCTCTGTCGGATTGACATTGTTAAGGGTGATCTCCAGGCTGGACATTACATTCTAGGCCCTCCCGACATGTTGGCGAATGAGTGATGCTAGCTATTCGTTGTATGCAAAGGTATTCAAGGAGGCTGCAATCTCGACGCTCACCGACGACTACTAAGAACTTTATTCTGTAAGGATAGCATGATCCTCTCCCGCTCCTTCTGCTCGTGGATTGGCCATAATCGACATGCATTGAACTGAATATGAGTCTGAACCCGAGTCCTCACTTGAGTCAGTTTATGGAACCCCCTCCAGATTGGCCTCGATTGGAGAAATGCGGACCAGGCGGTGAGCATGCCTTTTCCAAGCCCCTTCAATACACAAGCAGAGGGTCAAATGTGCATGTAAGATTCATGACATGACTCGTGTTGAGAGAAATGCGTGAGATGTTTAATGTTATGGCTACATTCACAAGGGGTTAGCATGCCATGATGTGAAATAACATGTATGTCAATCCATTTGAAACAAACAGGTTAGTCGTTAGGCACAGATGAAAATAGGTAGACATGAAAGTCCAACAACGGGGGTTGGACTTGAGATTTGTACAATGTCTGTGTGACATCGTAATATGAGTGATGTAAGTGAGGTGACTAAGCTACTTGTGTGGTAATAGGTCAATGGTTTGAGGTTTTGTACTATGACTAGGTCTCATGGAATGAGAAGGTCAGAATTGTTTCGGGTAAGCGGTGTGACATACCCTAATAAAATGAAAACAACTACCGTATGTAGCTACCTAATGAATGATTTGGTTATTTTGCCCAATTAGGACGGAGTTTTTGGATACCTATGTGGTCATTACTATTTGAGTGTATGTGGTGATACGTGAATTATTGCCTCGTGTGGGTGGATGATTCGGGTATGAAGCATATACCCTTGAAGATTTGGTAAGGTAAGACTTTTGAAGTAAGTTTGCCTCGTGTGTGCTTAGGACATGAACTAGGATATCCTTTAATGTAGGAAAAAATGGTTTTGGGTAGGTATTTGCCCCGTTTGGGCTTTTGGTGTGTATAATTACCCCGGAAGGGCTGTGAGTTGGATGTTGAGTGGACATCTCAAAGGTAATGTGTGGATATGTTATTGCCCCTTGCAGGTTAAGTGTCGGATGTCAAGTGGACATCACGTAGTAAAAGGAAGGTATGTTTGCCATGTGCATGCTAATAGCGGGATGTCAAGTGGACATCTAGCTGAAAAAGGGGTAAGTGATGTCCCTAAGTGGTTTTATTTTATCCTAGGGTGACACAATCTATAGTGTCAACTGTGCCTAAGTGCATGTGATATTGGTTTGGTATCGTGATATGCACATTTAATATCATGAGTGTGTGCGTTCAAGTGTCTGCACAAAAATTCATGGTTAGCATGACATTTGTATAGTGATAAGTAGTAAACACGTAGCACATAGCATGCAACGTTCAATATTCCAACCATACAACTCCCGCTTGTAGGGTTTTTGGCTAGTCTATATCCTAAGTTTGGTTCATCGTAATACCATGAAGATACTAAGGAGCGTACCTGCAAGAAAATAAAATGCATGGTCTTTTGTTGGGTAACACCCTAGGGAAAATGCCTATGGCTTATTTACATGAGGTTTGTAAATGGATTGTTGATGTAGAAGGTTCTTGTTGCACTGAAATACACTCCAAACCTCTAATGAGGGAGGTACATGCGATATGGTAACAAGTGCTGCACCCGCTCAAATGCTATCTTTTCTCAGGGAGGTAGATTAGTACAATAGAAAGCTTTGCGGTAATAGGGGTACCTTAGACTTATGGGTTAATCCCTTCTATTGCAATGTGAAATTTATGAATATGTCATAATTAAGAGAAAATGGAATAATGTGATCAATAATTTTCGGCACTTATCCAAAATCTAAAATCTTTGAAAAACAAGTTTTTAGAAAAAATCCCCAGCAGAGTCACCACTGTCAGTGGATAACACGGAGCGGTGGGCCGAATGCGGAAAAGTAAAGATTACAAAAATTACAAAAATTGGGGGATGTAATCGCCCGCTAACCTATTAATTACATTTTCCGTAAAAATACATGCAATACCCGAAGGAAGATAAATCCTAGACATACATCTAACCTGCATCCGCTAACGCATAGGGGATATCACATATGTTCGATTTGATTTTAGTGAGGCCCATGTGGCCTAATTAAAACATCGACGGTTAAAGGTTATTATTTTAAATAAAAATAGTTCAATTTGATTTACACGTATGTTGATCAATTTTATTAGTGAAAATGATCGCATGGCATAAGGTGAGGTCTGTTATCCGGGAATAATTTAATTTCCTTTGTAAGGGTATTCTAACATAAAAATTAAAAGGAAATAAAAGATGAAGAAGGGAATTACAACATTTACAATAATAATAATAAATGAAAAAATTCCTAGGTCCACATGTAAAAGAAATTAAGAAAGAAATCAAAGAGCACAAAATAAGCAGCTCTAGGAACTCAGAGGCTTTTACCCTTTTGGCGTGAATCCACTTCGACGTATCTGTTCGATCCCCGGGAGCGTTCCTCGTTCATTTTGATTTAAGTGTGATTTAATTGAAAAATACGTGTTTATTTATTCAAAAGATAATCAAACTTGGGTTCTAAATTTATTTTAGACCCCGAGAATATCTAAGGATATTTTGAAGAAAAATAGATGAAGAAATTTGATTTTAAGATGAAGTAGTTTGGGATCCAAAGGTGTTTTGAATCCAAGAAAATATTAGAAGAAAATAAAATATTTTTGTTGTAGTGTTCTTCAGTGTTTTTTTTATTCTAAAAAGAAGAATTTTCTCTGAAATTTGGAGCCTCCTTCAATCCAAAAATATCCGACTATTTATAAGAAAATCCCAAAAAAGGTAAAAAAGTTAGGCGAGATCACCAAAGAGTTTGGCGACCTCGCCAAACAGGTTGGTTGGCCAGCTCGCTAACCTCTTTGGCGAGGCTTGCCTAGCCAAATTGGTGAGGCAAGCTGTGAGCGGACGATGTTTCGGAGGTCCCGCGGGGACGTCGCAAGGTGCCGGCCCCGTGAGATGGGGCGTGGGGTTTTCGAAAACATTGCGACAGAGCGCGTTGGAAAAGAGGTTCCCTTATGGGAGACCATGGTTTGTTTGAAAATGCGTTGCAAATTCAAAAGATTCGAGATCAAAATCTCTAGCCTATGGTGCTCAGAGTCGCCACCCGGATCAGCTCTTCCGGGAAATTTCGGTACAGCCTAGATTCGTTAAGTCTAAGCGATACCATAGTTCAGAGATTCGGGTCCGGAATGAGTTATCTATTTCATCGTCATTTGAGTTATATTACACTATGAGTGAGAAACCACGTTTATAATATTCGAACTAAAGTAGGCATTTTCAGTTTATATTCATCGCGCATGCATAAAACGGTAAGTCCATACATCAAGCATTAATTAAATGCGGAAAAGTGAATTAATAAATTACAAAACTCGGGGGTTGCAACCGCCTCCCTAATCTATTAATTACATTCCCAAAGATAATTAAAATGCGATACCCGAAGGAAAGTAAATCCTAGGCATACGTCTAACCTACATCCACAAAGGTTAGCACGAGATATGGCACGAATGTTCGATTTGGTTTTAGCGAGGGCCGTGTGGCCTAATTAAAACATCGTTGATTTAAAGTTGTTACTTTAAATAAAAATGATTCATTTTTATTTACAAGCATGTTGGTCGATTTTATTAGTGAATATGACCGCATGGCAAAGTGGTGAGGACGGTTATCCGGGAACACATTTTGTTCCCTTCGTGGGGGTGACCTAAAACAACGTTTAGAAATGTAAATCTAGGCCAAACATGCATATTAATAAATCACACATAGATCCAAATAATTATGATTTAGAGGTTTGTTACCCCCAATGATGTGTTTTCAGACTTAGAATAGTCTCAGCGGGTCATTCCGGGCTCGAACGATTCGAAACGGAGCGAAACAAAGAAAAAATGCATTCTACCAGCACTGATATCGTTAACGGTATCATTTGATATCGTTCAATTATATCACTTGATATCGTTAACGGTATCGATTTTCCAGACCTGCATGAAAACACAAAAAAATAGCAGAAAACAGCAAAAACCATAATCCAAACTTCAAATGACCATAACTTTTGCTATACTTAACGGATTTAGATGATCTTTACCATTACGGAAAGATCAGGATGTGTAGAATATTTTAATGTAAAGAAAATAGCAAAATAGATTTAATATCATATTGAAAATCGCAGAGAACAGAATGGTGCACAGAAAATGATAATAACCGAAAATAAAACGAAACATCAAAACGAAAAGAATGTAAATGTAAGCACGACTCTAGGAACTTAGAGGCTTACCCAGTAGCTATGAATCCACTTTGTTTGGTCCACAAAAACACCCAGAAATTCCTTGTTTCTTTGGTTCGGTTTTGCCGGTTTTCGGCGAAAATGGAGAGTAAAAATCTCCTTTGGTGGGAAGGCTGAACCTTCCGGGAATTGGTTTGTGAAATGAGAAAGGGAAGAACAAGAGTTACTTCTTCCCTTGAGTTTTGATCTTAGAAATGCTCTAAAATCTCAAAGTTTTGAAGTTTGGTTGTATTGTTTGTGTGTGGGATTTGTGGTGGCTTTTGTTGGGATTTTGCTGGGATTTTTGGAGGGATTGGGAGCTTTCCTTTCTCTGGAATGAAGCCTTCTCTACTGAATTTCATTCTCCTTTTGCTGAATCCTTCCTTCCTTTGCTGCCCTCTTTTCTCTGAAGAAAATCAGCCCCTATGGGCTCCCTTCAATCCAAAAGTCTAGGTGGTTAACCCACCAATCTTGTCCCATTACCTCATTTTTCCACCCATCATTATTAGCAGCCAATTGACCACTTGTTTGGAGGTAAAA
>CATIWQ010250427.1:0-14820 GCA_949673415.1 Euphorbia schlechtendalii | reverse complement strand
GGAAAATGGATTTGGCTTTGAAATTATGTTTGTTCAGCTCAATTGTAAGTAATGAAGGGATATTTTGCTTACTTTAACAGAATAACACTGGCATTATTGTTTAGTTTGTATATTATCAGATATATGAGAGGTGCTATCATATTCTATTTTGAAGGAACAAATTTCGGTTGTTGTTTTGAGTTGTTTTGATTCTTATTTTATTTTTCACTTTGTTGAATTCAAATTACAATATTACACCTTGTGCAGTTCATGTAGAGAACCATTTATTTTTTTCTTATTTGATATTGTGCAGTTCATGTAAGCTTATTTTTTTCTTATTTGATCTTAGGTAATTTGTGGCCATTGACAGGCATTATTATGCTGGATTTTCATCACAGATTCTGGTATCTGTGAGAGTTACCTTTCTATTAGAAATTGACTGCACTACTTTTCATTACTTTGTTTCCTGTCAAATTAAAGTTTACTATTTCATCTTTTTGGTTAAATTAATTGGGTTTCTATTGATTGTTTCTCTATCATGCGTAAGTGATCTTTTATTGACATTTTATAGTAGAAAATTACCAATTATTGATTCAGTCTTGAATTTCAGAACTTGGTTTTTGTGTTATTTGCTGAAGTACAGGGCTCCCTTCAATTCAATTTACGTAGCTCATAAATGAAGTTTAAAAATTAATTTTTTTAAAAAAATTTGAGCATTCGGGAGGGTTCTCTCAAGAGAACCGTCCCGAAAGCTCCTTATTCCGGACGGTTCTTTTATAAGAACCGTCCGTATTGCTCTTTAGGCCGGTATTTTAGACAGCATTCCGGACGGTTATCTTAAAAGAACTGTCCGGAATGCTCCTTATTCCGGACGGTTTAGAACCGTCCGCATTAGTTCTTGAGCAATCGCGTCGCGACCTGTGAGGACGGTTCAAAACCGTCCGGAAAAGCCCAAAACAACCATCCCCAAAAGCCTTTTTTGTACTAGTGATTATAACTAATTAAGAGATATCGCCCTAATTGGCTCTAGGGCATACATAATGTCTAACATAATTTCCTTCGAGTATCTCATTTATCATATGTAACATTTGTTAGATATCTATGTATTTAGGCGATTTGTAAATCCCCCATTCCAAGAAGTAATTAATCCCGTAGATTAGGCGCATTTATTTTCTTACGTGTTTACTTTCTCGCACTTTATTTACCGCTTTTGCATGCACTCTAAATAACCAAAAACATAAGCTGAAAACATCTAGATTAAATTGAAATATCATAAATGTGGTTTTCAAACAGGAATAATGTTTACTCAAATAACGACGAAGTAAGTAACTCATCCCTGAACTGAATCTCTAAACTATGGTATTGCTTAGGCTTAACGGATTTAAGAAGTACCAAATATTCTCAGAAGAGCTGATCCAGTGGCGACTTTGAGTACCATAAGCTAAAGGTTCTGATCTCGAGTCTATTAAACTTGTTACACGAATAAGTTTCTTTCTTTAAACTAAAAACCACACCATTTCCAATCAAGAAAACCCTCACGTCCCATCTCACGGGGTCGGCGCCTCGCGGCGATCGAGCGGGTCCGACATCGTCCGCTTGTAGGCTTGGAGAGACATTTTATTTGTTCAGGCGTAGACAAAATGGGACAAATAAGGGAGTTGGTTTTGATGCATCAAGCATTATTTTTTCTATTCATAATAGATATTCATATCTATTATGATAGTTGGTGAATGAGTTTGAAAACAAATAATATTTAGGCTAAATGCATGTTTAGCACCCCCAAACTTGAAAATTTTTGCTAAGTGTAGCCTTAAAATTTGACTTGTCCCTACCAACCCTCTAAACTTGGCAAATGCTATATGTCACCTTTTGATTTATTAACTTTTCAAAGATGTCAAATTCCTTATTGTCTCTCTCCAATTTAAAGGTGACACGTGACATTAAAGTGAATCGCGAATGCACATACTTTTGGCAAGTTCAGGGAGTTAGAAAAGACATATGTGAATTGAGTGACTCGCGAATGTACATACTTTTGGCAAGTTCAGGGAGTTAGAAAAGACATATGTGAATTGAGGGAAGCATTCAAAAAATTTGTCAAGTTTGGGGGTTAAACATATATTTGGACCAAAATTTAGTGTTTTTATTTCTCTAAATAAAATAAGGATCGTGAAAATTCATACTCCCTCCATTTCAAAATAACTGTCTTTTTAGGACATTTGAAAATTTTCAAAATAAGTGCCGTTTTTCAGATTCTAGTGCACATTTTTAAACATTTTGTCCATTTTACCCTTATTTAATGCACATTGAAAATGACAAAAATAATTTGGTATTCAATTAACTTTCAAATTAATAAACATTATAGGGGTAAATAAGTATTTTTATTACTTTAATTAATGTGGCATTGATATTCACAAATAACGTTAAAGCGGTAGTTATTTTGAAATGAAGGGAGTATTAATATTCTATTATTTTCTTGGTTTCCACAAGCGAGAAATCAAGATGCTAATCCAACTTGTACGGAACATACTTCTATCACTTGTTTTGAAATTTTTTGTCAAATCATGTATTCTCAAGCCCCAACCCCACTGTTGAACTGCTCGAACAATTATCAGTGGCTCACTGTATTTGTGCTTTGTACTAACCCTGGTGGATTCCCTTTCCCCAAGAAGTTCTTAATTAGTTGGAGAGAAGCGACATTTCAACTTAAGCGAGTTATCAGGTTTTGGAAATATGATAAGTTAAGGCCATAATCTCGAAAACATGCCATGATCGTGATTAAGGTTGTACTCCCTCTGTCTACTAAATATTGTCGTTTTAACTAATTCATAGTTTTTAAGATAACAGCTAACCGAATGAGACGATTTACTAGTTTACCCTTTCATAAATGTCCTATTCAATTTTCAAGACTATTAATATGTTCAATAAAAACAATTCGACCTATAATCTTCTCTTGTTATTGGATATTAGAATATAATTATCTTGAAAGTTGAACAAATTAATAGGGGTAGGAATGGAAAACTTGGAAAAAAATATCTTGGAAATGCAAAATAACAATAAAAAAGAGACAACGAAATCCCTCTAAAACGACAATATTTAGTAGACGGAGGGAGTAATATTTTTGTCATTTTAGTTTCCTAACAAATTTTTGCGATGATTATTGATGAATTTTTTGCACCATGAATCAGTGTTATTTCTCATAATTACACTCCATGATTAATCACCATATAGTTATGCTTATTATGTTTAGTGTTCATTAAACTTAATTAAACACTCGTGAATGTCATTGATCCCTATAAATTTTATGTTCATGTAGCACCCCAACTTACAACTTTTCATATTCTTTTACTCTTGCGAGAACTTAGTTGGTACATGTTTATTTGTGGTTTATATCTGGTTTTTATTCTCAAAATATTCCTCAAAGTTTTATTCATTTTCAAATGATGGCTACTTAGAGTTAGGTTCTTGTGAATTGCTCTGCACATGGTTAGAGTTCGACTTACGTTTGTGGTTGTATACTATGAGAAAAATACAAGTAGAGGGCGAATGAATGTCTTAAGGAAACTAAGTTTTAAGCGTCCACATTAAACAGTTTTGGAGTACTTTATTTATCTACACATGTAATAATTTTTTATTTTCTATTACACATTAATTCCATTTCAATTTCCGTTATAATCTTGTAATTTATGCTTATTGAAATACAGTATTTTTACTAAAATTATTAAAATGGTAATGTACCTTCTTGTTCATCAACAATTGGAGAAACAACTTTTATATTTGGTATAAAGATCTACCATGATAGATCCAAGAGGCTGCTAGGTCTATTGCAAAGTACATACATAGACAAAGATTTTTCTAGATTTAACCTTGAGAATTAAAAAGAGGTTATCTTATGTCTCATGGGATTAACCTTTTTAAATCTAAGTGTCCAAAAAACAACAGGATAGACTGTGCATGAATGGAATACCCTATAAATTAGTGATAGGATCAATCATGTATGTTATAGTATGCAATCGGTCAGACATCTCACATGCCTTGAGCGTCATCAGCAGATTTCAATATGATACAAGTGAAAAACATCAGACGGTCGTTAAAACTATCCTCAAGTACATGCAAATGACTAAGGATACATTTTTATTATATGGAGAAGGTGATTTCTCCGTGAAGGGATGCACCGATGTGAGCTTTCAATCTAACAAGGACGATTACAGTCACAAATAGGATATGAGGTTATGTTAAATGAAAAGGTGGTTGCTTGGAAAAGTTTTAAACAAGATATGACTGCCGATTCAACCATCAAGTCTAAGTACATAGTTGATTTTGAAGCAGCTAAACAAATTGTCTAGTTAAAAGAAGGATTCATTGGTAATCTCAACATGGTGTCCAGCATTGTAAATCCTATAGTGGTTTATGTTGATAACAATGAGGTTATTTCTCAAACAAAAGAACTAAGGTCTCATCAGAGAAATGGACACATGCTGAGAAAGTATCATTCAAGAGATAGAATCTAGAAAGGATATAAGCTTATAATACAAATCTGTGGATTGAAATCTAGCAAATGGGTTGACCAAGTTATTGACTCAATTCAAACATTACTAGTATATTAACAAGTATGGTATGAAGCACATGGAAAATTAGCTCTAGTGCATGGGGAGTTTATTAGACTTGATGTATGACCTAGATAAAGTTAGGGGGATAAGTCTATATTAGTTATTTTTGTACAAACTATTTGTTTATTGTTATCAATAAAAGGAATTTTGATCATATATCAATGTTTATGTTTTGTTATTGATGGTTGTATATATATGTGTATATATATGCTCATTCATATATTTATACAAAGTCCTTGATGATTCCAGAGTGTGAGAGTGCAAGAGCATAATGGGAGCTATGTAAAGTGAGAACTCCTCACATGTGCTACTATAGAAAGTCTGAATATCCGTTGTAGTTTTATTTGTTGGTTAATTAAAGCAAGTAATGAACATGCGAACTAGCATGACATAATTTCAAAAATTAAAATTAACTCAAAATAGACTCCTAAGCATGGCATGATTAGCATAATCTTAATTAAAAAGTTTCATAGATGCTATAGGTTTATAAAACTTATTAAAAGAAATCTAGCATCTAAGTTTAGAGCATTACTAGTTGGTGCATGCCTTCCTTTAGTGTGGTGAAGCAATCCCTAGAGCAATCGGATTGCACTTCATTAGCACAAGCCTCTAAACCAGGATAGCCTCTATGAGAAGTCTACATGGAGCCCACTGACCAAAACCTCACATGGAGAGAGAACTTGTCGGTTAACAAGTGGCTGCTAGAACACTTATAGACCAACCCGAAAATAACTATGAAGGCTCTTTTCCAAAATAGGAATAAGCGCTCAAAAATAATTCTCGCAAATGCCAAAGAAACTCGTGTAAAATCTAACAAAACTAACAAAATTCGCAAGAGAAAAGGAGTCAAGCTTAGAAGGAAGGTTGAACTGAAGTACGAAATGAAGAGGAGGAAGACTCCTATTTATAGGAGGAGGGGAGAAAAAATGCTCCTCATTTAGCAATGTGGGATGGGTGAAAACCCATCCCACACACTCGGGTCACCCGTGGAGCTCCATGCTTCGCGGGTTCAACCCGCGTGCACACAGGCCACTTTAGTGGGTTGTGTGTGTCATGCAAGGCAAGCTCGTTGGGCTTACCTTGTCCCGCACGCGCGGGCTTGCGGCGTGTTGGTGGGCCTGCACTGCAGCCCACCAGCATGCGCTAGCGCATGCCCGTGGCCCGTGAGCACTATACCTCTTAGGTTAATTTTAATTTTTGAAATTTCTTCATGCTAGTTTGCATGTTCACTACTTGTCTAGATTAACCAACAATGTGTTGTAATAAGTTTTGAATGCATTTTTCATTTACTTTTAAGACTTATAGTTGTTTGTTTATTACTTTTGTACTAGGTAGCCAATAAAGAGTTTCTCCTACCACGTTCCTACTAGTTTCCTACCACATAGCTTTCATTTTTTGTTTATTACATTTTGTAGTATTTTCTTACTAAAACAATGGGTTGTTTACTTCCTCTAACTTCCTACCAGATTTCTACCTGATCCCTTCCAGATTATGCATAACATTATTTAGCATATCTTTGATTTTTTTTTTGTAGTAGTTTTACACTAGAATATTTTTTTTTAGTTCATACCATGTTTCTACCAATTTCCTATTAAAAAAACATTCTCAAACTTTGTGATTCTATTTTTCGCTTTTACTATGTGAATACCAACTTTCTAATAGATTGAATCATTTTATCAATCAAATTCAATCTTATATGCATTAGTTAGTTACCTCATTGCTATGTTTAAGTTTCCTCTTCTTCAATCGTTTGCAATAGATTCTCTGTTTTTTTTTCTTTCTTTGCTTCTTTCACATCAATGTCTTGCTCAACTCCTCTTTTCGGTGCTATTGTTTCTATATTTTGCAACAAAACCAACATTAACAAAAGTAGAATAGTGCATTTACACATATTTAGGTTTTGAAAAACCTTACCTTAATCACTTAGAAGTAACAATTGAGTTAGAAGAATCTGATTCGATTTGCAATTCTTGAATCTCTATTGAAACCCATTCAAAATAGCGAATTTTAGATGGACGAAATTGTTGAATTGAAGGAAAATGTGAGCGATCATGAGTTTGAAACTGTGATGGAGAACGAACATGGAGCGTAAGGCAAGTGAAAGGTTTGAATGAAAGGTATAGGTTGCAAATGGAATTCTTATTCTTAATTAGATAAAAAAAAGGTTAGGGTACAAAAGTTGGGCTGAATCAAATTGTGAATTTCAGCTCATTTATAAAACTACCCCATTTTTATATTGAGACATTCTTACATTAAACTTATTTTTTAAGAAATTAATAATACGATACAATCACCGATTAAGCATGATTATCTAATCACATCATGTATCGGCAATATCATTGATTTGATGTTCGGGACAGTTAAAATAACGTTGATTTTTATTAATAAATCTAAGGCGTTGCTTAACTTTTATTGGGTTATTAGTATTTGACGGAAAATATCTGATAATTAGGAATAATTAATAATGTTTTTAAAATGTAGCCTATTTAAGTGATGTTACCTGTCAAATTACAACACTGAAATCATACAAAGATTGAAATTCTTCCAGTGATACTGTATTCTTATCATTTTTTATTTTCTAAATCGGACTGAAATTTCTAATATTTTATTCAATTGTAGTTTTTAATTTTTTACTAGTGTAATTATTGATTTTTTTAGAGAAAAGGGTTGAGTGCAAATTTGGGACGGACATCCCAACTATGTTGGCACTCCCGTTTATCTACAATGGACCGCACCACAATATATTAAACGAGCGAGTCACAAATCGTGAGTCGCCCAAAAAATTACAAAAGTATCATACACATAAAATTCTTGAATCAATCAAAAGGTCAGAAGCTAAAAGATAGTGACTTATTCCTAATCTTAAAGAATAGTCAACACCGATGAACATTAGCTTCAAACAAGTCTTCGCTCCCATAGATCCTTCAAAAACAAATATGTTCCTCTTCTTCCAAATGCTCCACATAATAGAGAACCATAAAGTCATTGCAAATTCTCTCTTAGTGCCCGACCTGAAAAGAGATCTCCAAAGCATTACGAACTCGTATGCATGTCCGAGAATGGGGACGGAAACACCAAGTCATTTGAAAGCCCTGCACCATATTAACCAACTTTCATGACAAAAGAGGAAAAAGTGATCCATTGATTCACTAGCCGAACAAAAAGGACAAGTTGAATATGTGATTGAAGAGGGATGGGACTGGCCAAATATTTCCCTCATAATAGTGACGCAAAAAGACATAACTGAGTATATTCTTTTCATCCCTAGACTCCATAGGAAACTATCACTATTAAGTAGGAATTCAAGAGTAATCTGGATGTAAATGGTGGCTTCGGTGGCTGATGTCAGGAAAAGTGATGGTGCTATCGAAAATACCAGTTGTTTCAGCTCAATACACTGGTTTTAATAAGCCAAACAGAGTCGTCTATTCCAAACTAGCCTACCTTGGGTAACATTACCACATAGCCCGACGCACAACTGATTTACCGTGCCATTTTTTCATTCACAAAGCTCCCTTAAATCTTCGAATAAATCCTTCAAAGGTCCTCGAGATGTCCAGTCATCCAACCAAAAACGAGCCGAGATATGCTACCCAACCAACAAAACAATTTGACAAGAAAAAATTCCAGAGTTGCTGATTTCTGCAACAGCAATTAACACCATCCATCCATACCAGCGAGAGTTTCGAATAGTCACATTCAAGCAAATCCCACCAAGAAGAGAAGCCATGATGTTTAGCACAAAAAATAGCCCAAAGTGACTCATCATCACCTCTACGAAGATGACATAGCCATTTAAGGAGTATACTACAATTTGTAAGTTTGAAATTGCGAATAAATAAACCACCCAAGTGTTTAGGCAAGTTTATTGTGTCCCAACTTACTTTGAACAAACCATTTCTAACCGAGTCTCCCCTCCATAAAAGTTCCTCATAATACATACTAACTTTTTGTCCACTGCCAACAGTAATTTAAAGAGAGAAAACATGCAGATCGGAATAGAAGAAAGAGTACCGATTTAATCAAGATCTCCCTTCACGCATAAGATAGACACTTGCCCTTTCAACAAGCCATTCGATTTTAGAATTTTCCCACTAATGCATCCCAACTACCATAGCTTAGGCGCTTATAACTCAAAAGAGCCCCAGATAACACACGAGAAATTTGTCAATTTTACAACCAAGCATTGAAGCACAAGAGCGAATGGTGAAATCAGCAACATTAATTCCAATTAAAGAACTTTTGTGACAATTTGTTTTCAAACCCGAGATCATCTCAAAACAACGGAGAATATGAATGAAAGGCTGAACGAGAGATATATCCACCTGTAAAAACAATTTGTATCATCTACAAACTGAAGCCAAGAAATATCTGGCAAAGAGTCTTCAATTTCAAAACTCGAAAGCAAACCTTCCCGAATGCTCATGTCAATGAGTTGTTTGGGACCTTCCAAGGCTAATACAAAAATGAAAGGTGATAAGGGATCGCCCTGTTTCATTCCCCTAAGGTTTCGGATTGGGTCACTTGGGCTCCCATTAATTAAGATAGAAGTGGTGGAATTAAAACAACAACCCCTGAGCCATGAAATCCACTTGTGATAAAATCTCTTGTTATTCAAAACCGCATTAATATATGTCAAAGAGATACTATCAAAGTCTTTGTAGAAATCCAATTGCAAAACAAAACAATCCCGACGGCATTGTTGAATCGAATGAATCACTTCGGCGACTACGAAAGAGCATTCGTGAATGTTTCTATTCTTAACAAAAGCGAATTCATTTCTGGAGATCAAGGAAGGCATGACCTCCTTTAAATCGAAGATAAAAACTTTGTAACCATCTTATAGACCCCATGAATAAGAGCTATAGGTTTGTGATTTTGAATTAAACAACTTCTCGGAACCTTTGGGATTAGAACAGTAAAAGATGATTTAATCGAGTCCGGTAGAAAAGCAGACTCGTAGAAGCAGCCGAACAACTTCCTGAAGTCTTCTTTTAGGAAATTCCAAGCCCACTTATAGAAAAAAATGATTGAATCCATCTGAACCTGATGATTTATTCTCATGGCAAGAACAAATCGCATCCCAAACCTCCTTCTTCGAAAAAACCTCCTTCAAAAACTAATTATTAGTTTTAGAAATTCAGGTGAACCTTAGCTTTCGTAACGAGAATGGTATTGATAAAGGGGCTGCAAAAAGATTCGTGTAGAAGTATTGATGGTCGAAGAAATCTCTCCCAAGTCAAATGAGAGCGAACCGTTCAACTCAAGGAAAGATAAGTTGTTATTTCTGAAGCGGGCTAAAGCTATTCTATTAAAGAAGCTCGTATTGGTGTCCCGTAACAGCGACCATTTTACCCTTGATTGCTGATGTCTAATGTTTTCCAAGTGAAGTCTCTGTTGGGCAAGATCAGATTTTACCGAGTTCAGCTCACATGCTATCGAGACACCAAGAGGTTGAATAAAAGCACTGCTCGTCAAGGATAAAATGTGGTCTATAAATTACCAAAATTGGAAGTGTGCCAAGGCCGAATAGCCTTGCCCAAAATCCCCAAACAGAAAGAAAACTCTTAGTGCTTATGCTTCTCACAAATTGACGCCCATTTGTTTCGAATAAATGAGAGAAAATCCTTATTATCCCACCAATAATTTAGGGACCTAAATGGCCTTGGTCCTGAACAAGAGGATCATTGGCTTTGAAACAAAATAGGAAAATGATATGAGAGGGACGAATCCAAAGTATGAATAGATAATGATGGCCACCTATCTGTAATAGCGCATGAAGCTAACACCCTATCAATCTGAGAAAATGACTCAAATTATGCCATGTGTAATCTCTTCTTTCTAACAAGATGTCAAGAAGCTTAAAATTATTTATAAATTCATGAAAACTCGACAAAAATGTGAGGTCAACTCACTTGACCTCTAATTGACATGAATCACTTCATTAAAATCACCACAAATAGTAACATTCTCAAGTTGAACAATGATCAGGGTTAGTTCAAACCACATTTACCTTCTTTCATTCCAATCCGTAGAACCATACAATGCAACCGCGTAATAATCCAAAAGACTCAAGTTGAATTGGATAATAATCGAATGAGTGGATGATGCAAACAAAGAGCCTTGCAACAGAACACTATTCCATGAAATGCTTATACCACCCTGATAACCCTTACGAACTAATGCAATGAGAAACAAAGTCATTATGCCCCCATAATTTCCTGAATGTGATATCCGTAACCAACTCCACTTTAATTTCAAGAAATACCAAAAAATGCAAATTATATTTTCGAATTCATGATAAAATAAATTGTTGCTTCATGATATTCAATATCTCACCTCGACAATTCCAACTAATAAAAGACAAAGACTTAATAATTGAGAGGAAAAAAACTAGACAAAACAGTCATTTTGAAGCTTCCAAGCGAGCCTCAATTGCATTCAAAACTAACGAATTTGAGCTTTCTTTAAATAGACCAAGTCTGAATCCATCAGACCAATTTAGAAGTGCTTCACTAGGCCTTTGAGAGTGAGCTTGCAAAATCAATCGGTTCATATTCTGAATGTCCGGGTCAGAGGAGCATGACGTTGATGATTGCATTTTCATGATAGTAGAGTACCTGTCATCAGCCGGGATAACATCCAAAATTTCTGTTAAACTCGGGATGGTAGTAGTCTCGGTAGTAATTGAGATAGGGCCCTTTTTCTTCGACGAACTCACTCTTGAGTTGATCATTGACAAAGAACCTAAAGTTAGCTTATTTCCCTTTAATAAACCTTCTCGCCTATCATCTTCTGAGATAGCAATCGAGCTCGAATTTTAGGACACAAAGTTTACATAGTCACGGCATGCAGTGAATTGCCTTCGCAAAGCATGATAGAGGAATCCATATAGCCTTTTCAACCACACTATCCAATCTCAATTCAATCGGTTTGGACAACGATGCAACCACCTTCGCATACGATCGTGAATCCCTTGGAGAATCTGAAAATATGTTTCTCTAAAAACCCTTTGCTGCCAACTCAGGCTTCACTGTGAGAGTCGTATCATTCAACTTTACTTGGGTCGAAGGGCATCTACCATACCTAGCTATAAATGCACGCAGTTTGAATCCTCTGATAGCAATCACGTTCAAATGAAAGAGACACTAGTGGAGAATAGGGTAGTGGCATCGGTTGAAAATGACCTTTCACGTCGGTTTTGAACTAATGCCACAGCCACCGACGTGAATAAATTTCGAGTTATGGCGTCAGTTTTATAACCGACGCCATTGTTAAGTATCAGCGTAATAAATGACGCCATTGTTGCATTAATGCCATCGGTTCCTATACATAACCGACTGCAATAAATGACTCCATTATTGCATTAATGCCGTCGGTTCCTATACATAACCGATGGCATTGAAATACAAAACCGACTATATTGCACTCGGTTCCAATAAAAAATGTTGATTTGGAGTTAGTTCTTTTTACAAACCGACGAAATTGCGTTAATTTGTATAAAAAAATTTTACTTTTATTTATTTATATCTACGTGAAACCTGTTAAAACAGAATTACTGTCAAATTTTAATAAAAACAGTCTCACAATTATAAAAATAGGAAACAAATAAAGATAAACTACAAACTGTATGAAAACATATATGATACTGAATTTGGTATAGTATAGGAAACCGAAAGATAATATAAACAATGCATAGGAAAGCGACTAGCTAGTATAAACACTAACACATTCTATCATTTGGATTCAAGTCAAAGATAATAAAACTAAAACTAAAGCACTCATATTTATAAAACTAGCTACTTTAACATAGAAATTATCAAATGTGAAGCCAACATGTCAGTAACCTCTTGTATCTTGAGATCGGTGTAAGGATCGATTCTTGCAAAAGACTGAAATTCATAGGATGAATAAATATATGATCAATAACACAACCGAAAGAAACATGGAAAACTAGCTCAAGAATAGAACACTAAACAATCAATTTTAGTGCTATAATTTACAAACATAAATACCTGCGAAAGACATGTTGAATCATCATGTTCCTTAATTATATCCCACATGAAACGCATCACATAATAACCACACTCAACTGAACCTGGTTGCTTTACACATTAGAAAAATTGAATAAAGTTTAAACTAATTAACAAGTGCACTATGTGTAATCAGTTACTATGTTAAATTGATAAAAATCTTACCTTTCCAGTGATATAAGTGAATCGTTTCGCTCTATCCTTTATCCGCTGAGTACTTTGGACATTGCTGAATACATCAATCAATGCTCTTCATGCGCAAGACAACCATAATTAATTGACAAATTACAAGATAATTCCATAAAACTTAGCCAATTACAGTTACTTAACTAATCCAGCCAATGATTAATTCCAAGATCTTTTATTTTCTCTCTCGCATGCTTAAGAGGATCATACACATATATCTCGTGCCTCTCTATACAAATCACCAGAAGATACCAATGATAGCTACAAAATAAAAGTTATAACTTTCATAATGTATATATATATATATCACAATCAATTTTTTCATATAATTAGAAATAGAACACATTTGGAAAGGAAAAATTACTTCTCGATATATGGTAGAAAAAGGAACGGCTTAGATATATTTTTCGTTATGATTTCTCCTAGGTATCTTAGTGACTCATGATTGCTTTTGCTGATCCACATAGCATGAGATACCATGATAGGATTTACAAATCCAAATCGATCCAAACCATCACATTTGGATATTAATGCGCTGAAACAATGTAAAAACACGTTAAAATATCTATATATAGCTAGTCACTTGGAAGAATATATATGCCTTCATTGATATAAGAAAATGGATGAAAATTTCATGAAAATAAAAGACATAGGTGGACAATATAAAAAAAGAACTTACAACGTATATATTGCAATAATCTGAGCTTCGATCTCTTCTCCATTAACCAACTCACGTATAGCATTAAGATAGATGGTAACACCATTATAAGTTGAGGCATCAATGACTATATCTATATTTGAATTTGGAATAACAATTTCCTCGAAATTATCTTTGGTCTCCAACAAGGTGCACAACAATTTGAATTTCAAACTCATCTTGTTTGGATTTTGGGAATTTGAAATTTTGGGATTTGGATTTGTTGCAATTTGAGGGTTAGACTCATTGAAGGAAGAAACAACCTTGTGAACCTAAGCAAAATTAATCATCAGTTCTTAAATCAAACTTGTAAAAAAAATGGTAATTATATGCATATAACTTTAGGAACTTACTTCGTGTGGAATGACCAGTTCCTTTGGCCATTGCACATAAGATGAAGCTACCTCGGCTAAAGTCCGTATATCGTTTGAAGGCACTGGAACTTCATAATCATTGTATGGCTCCTCAACATCGTATATTTGTGCACACACATTTTCAGGTGGAATAGAAGCTCCGTGAACAATAGCCCTATCAAGATCAACACTTCCACTGGCAACTTCCACTCGTTTACCATTGATAAATAATGCAAAGTTGCATTTTATGTTTCCCTGTGATTTCATGAAGCATATTATGTGAAAAACAAGACTACGATTAAGCCTGAATTTGCAAAAATAACCTGAACAATACTGCCATGTTTGATACGAAAATCATTTTTGTTGCATTTGAATAACCTATAAATATGTGAAATGCTTTCAACATATTTGCAGTATGTTTCTATTATTTCCTTTGCAATAGAGGAAGAGAAACAATCAAAATAGGAAAGAAAAGAATGAAGTTATGTAATATGTAATTAATGTTTATTACTGTAGTTGTTAGGATAGTTAATTTGTACTTAATAACTGTTAACAAGGTAAAATATTGACAGGCGCGTACAAGCCACACAAGACCCCAGACGGATCACATCCGCCTGGACTAGAGAGAATTAACGACAAGATTAGGAATGTTCCTACCAATCCAGGTGGTTTTTAGCCGCCTTGAGGGTAAAACCCCGTTCTCCATCCAGGCGGATTAGTCCACCCCAAAGTAGGGAGAAACCAAGTCTTCCCCAAATATCAGAGGAAAGTACAGGCGGTCACCAAGCTGAGTCGGCTTGTCCGCCTAGGAAGACCTCAGCTCCTCAGGAGCACAGAGTTCAATTAAGAGTCTAAGTCCTCAAAAGAGACATCAATAATTGGAACTCTCAATTCAGATAAGCTTTATCTTATCAACAAGATAAAGATTCACTCAAGCTAGAACTCTGGTGGATTCACATCTTTGG
>CATIWQ010250426.1:0-10474 GCA_949673415.1 Euphorbia schlechtendalii | reverse complement strand
TATATATATATATATATATATATATATATATATGTATATATATATTGTTCATCTATTCAAATACTTTTAATAGACAAGCAAATTTTCAATTTTATATTGAAAGCAATGATATTAATTAAGTAGTTAACGTAATTGAAAATTACAAACTATAGTCTGATACGGATGAAATGTTATTGTTTGAATAATTCCTAAGTTTAAAACCACTAAATAAGTGATGAAGTCCTCCAAATTATCATTCATCACATTCTCTCATATTTTCTTATTCACTCTCAAATGTTTTCATTTGCTTCCCTCTAGTCGACATCAAGCTCTTTCGACATTAGTTTCTCCTCGATAACGTACTTGATGTAGCTTAGCACGAAATTTCACGTGGGTATATGAATGCGTGTGGTTCTTGTTGATCATTGTTTCATTATTGTTCATCTGCATTAGTTGGAAAACATTCAATGATTTTAAATAGATATATAATAGATATATAGCAAATATATGATATAGAAAACTTACGATAGATAAAAACCTAACTTTGAGGTTCGTATCATACATATAATAGACATGTGGTAAACTTATAATAGATAACAACCATCTAACATTCGCTTATTCTTTTCATCATTTCATGTAATCTTTCATTCTTCGATATTTATCACACATATATAATCGACATATAGCCTATATATAGTAGGTATAATATACATATACCTACCATATTGAGATATTAAGTCATTTCGGAGACAAGATACTCTGTAAGGCTGATTCAGTTGAAGAAAAATGAATAGTTATGCTTTCTTTTGTAGCTTTTTAAGTACCATGGAAAGGGATTGAAACTGAAATGGACACTGGCTGCTCCGCTTAACTAAAAAAAGAGCCAGTTCTATATAAGGGAATAAAACTATGATTCTCAACTACAACTGAAAACCCAAATACAAAAAAGGTACTCTAAAGCCAAACTAAGATCTAAACTAGTCTACAGACTCTCAAAATAATCAATATATTCAATTTTGAGCAAATTATTCTTTGTGATGAATGCTTGCTAGAGATTACAAGTCACATAATAAAGTTATCTCCATCCATAAGCCACAAGTCAAGAAATCTTTTAAACGCATCTTTCCAATCACAAAAGCATAGCCATGCTGTCACAATCTCTCAAAACAGCAAATTACAGAAATATAATTCTTTAATATCTACCCTAGACTACAACTACATTACATACTATAGCTTTTGCTGCTGGTAAAAAGTGGAATAGCAAGGGCCCATAGAATTGAAGCAAGTTAGTGCTTCATTTCCTTCGAAAGATAAGCAGCCAACAGTTTTTAAGAGAAAATATAGTTGTTAAGATAAGCAGCCACCACTTCTTTCTCAATACCACGGGAGAAATAATATGTGCAGTCCACTAAGAGCAAATTATAATTCACCAAATTGGCTACAACAGCTTCAAACAACAACGAATAACACCTATTCACTTAATATTACAAAACCAGTATATATAATATGTATATATTAATCTTAAAATAGATATATAATAGTAATATAATAGTTATGTTTAACTAATTCACATATAAACATCAAACATTGCATTCACAAATGCACATATAACATATAGAAATTCAAAATTTCATACATATATCAGACATTGAACAAACATATAAGAGAAACACAATAGATTAATAGAAGCAATAACCAAATATAACAGATAATAAGTAAAAATGTATGCATGTACAAGTTTCTTGAATATCTAGATTCTTCATTGAGATTTTTTGAGATCTGATAATGCAATAGTTAAGTTTTACCTTTTTTTTGTTTTCTTTGATGATTTTGTTGTTTCTTTTGCATATTTCACTTACGGCTTCTTTGATGCGACTTTAGCCCTCTGTATTGCGCCTTTCTCTGATGGTTTTTTTTCTGCAATTAGTTCTCTATGTTCGCCTTTCTCTGATGATTTCGATGCTGCATCTTTTTTCTTCGATACCATATGTTTTGATTTCGCGAAAACAGAAGGTCAGAAGAAGAAATTCATCAGTAAAAGCGTATTATCTAGGTTTTGGAATTTTACCTCGATTTTTTCGATCTTTCCAGTTGCTTAATCTATTACATAACAACGATGAGACACTAAGAAGAATAGAAATCCCTAAATTATGTCACGAAAATCACTGTTAATCAAAGCTTTTAGTGGAGAGTAATGTCAGGAATCAACGAATCTTGTAACAAAGAATGTGAGAACGAGGAGAGGAGAAGAGGAATGGCCAAACAAGTTTTTCAGAAAGATAACGTGAAACAGATAATTGAAACTGCAAGAACGTGAGTACGAAAAAAAGAAACAAGATGGATGTATGCTAGGTATTGTAAAATATCAAAAGTCATTTTAGTAAATAAGAAACAAATGGACTGAAAATACGAAACATAATCAAGCCCAAACGTGATAATTTCCGTATTATCAAGGTGTGAAATGCTTCTTGGCCCATTTAAAAGCTTTATCTCTTCTATATTTTAAGATCTTAGCTGCTCTAATTTGAAAACCCCAACATAATAGGATATTGATACTTTAAGAATACTAATTAGAATAGAATTCTGTTATTTTAAGTATTATATTTTACTTTAGTGTATATATTAATGTATATCTTCACACAATCAGTGTACGAGACATTTTCCCAAATCAAAATAATCTCTTCATGGTAATTAGAGTCTGATAAGGCATCGTTGCCGTCGCCAGAACTTCTCCCCTTTTTCTTTTTTCTGATCCTTGCAGTTCCTTCTCTGCTCCAGTTTTTCTTCATCTGAATTATGTCAGCCACAGTTGCAGCCACCACCTCGTCTATTATCTCCTCTTCTTCCCTGTCGATTGAAATAGCCACCATGGCCACGCCCTCTCTTTCTCATCAGTTATCGCTAAAATTTGTGGGATCCTATCAAAATTAAACTCCTCTAATTTCATACTATGGAAAACGCTTGTGGTAACCATGCTGGCAAGGGTGCGACCTTATCAAATTCATCGATGGTACGGCTGCAATTCCAATCAAGGCGCTGGAAAATAATGTCCCGATTCCGGCTTATCTACTATGGAAGTGAGAAGATCAACAAGTCTTGAGTTGGATATTAAATTCGGTCTGTCCTTTTCTATTGCCTCAAGTCGTTGGTGTCAAATCGGCTCATGAGGCCTGGGTAAAGCGAGAAACAACTAATGCTTCCAGTTCTCTAGCTTAAATTTGAGTCTCAAACAACAGTTACATTCTCTTCAAATAGGTACTGAATCTATCTCGGAATACTTACAACGTGCAAAGGCTATTTCCGATCGATTAATTTCTCTACAATATAATGCTTCAAATGACGATTTGGTTAATGCTATTATGGACGGTTTGAATGGGATAAATAGCCCATATCATGATTTTTGTCGTTCTTTGGAGGCTCGTATGACTGATTTCCTTCGATGATTTGTTCGGTTTACTCTTGACCAAGGAGCGCCAATAGCGCAAAGATAAAAGCCCAGACGTGGACCTTAGCCAAGTCACGACTCATTTTAATCCTTTAGTACTGGCAGCCGAGGCAGAGGCCGAGGAAGGGGCCGTGATAATTATCACTCTTCTGGCCACAGACAAGAAGGAGGACTCGGGCAGCATACTGACTTTGTTGGCCACAGACAGCAAGGAGGCCGCTGCCAACAACACTTTCAGCATCAGAATTTTAGACCGGGTATTTTACCGAACCCGTCAACTTATAGTTCGATCACGTAACAAGTGCCTCTAGATTTCTCTACCTTAGTTTATTACAATTGTAAGGGAACATGTCACTACTCTAGACAATGCCCGTCACCACGCCTAAACACACACCGAAACAAGCCCAATCCATCCACTCATTTCACCTCAGTACAACCAGAAAAATCAAGGATTATGGATAGTGGCACAATACATCACCTCACTAATGATTTGGGAAACCTAAATCTTCATTCTGAGTACTCCAGTCCGAAAGAAGTTCAACTAGGTAACAGATCCAAACTTCCTATTTATCATATTGGGTCACTGTCTATTCCAAATACTCATTTGAATTTGTTTAATATATTACATGTTCCTTATTTGAAATCAAATTTATCATTAGTGGGAGCTCTCACCAAATCTGTCAACATTTCTACTGAATTTTTTAATAATTTTTTTGTTGTGAAGGACTTGATTTCCAAACAGGGTATTCTTCGAGGCCAGAATAGGGATGGTCTTTACACTCTCTCCTCTCCTCGGTTTACTTCGTTTCGGTCTCATGCAACATCCATCATGCTGTGGCACGAGAGACTTGGCCACCCGTCTTTTCCTATTGTTTCTAGAGTTCTTCATCAAAATAATTTACATTGTTAGAATCATTTTTCTAATCGTAATTTATGTTAAGATTGTTCAGTTAGTAAAAGTCATCATTTACCTTTTTTTTTGTTTGAGGGTCTCTCATTTCTGGACTTTAGATTTGATTTGTTCGGATTTATGGGGGCTTGCTCCTATTCAATCACATGACGGTTTCTCGTAATAAATTTTGTTTTATGATCACTACAGAAAATATAGTTGGATTTATTTCTTGAAACATAAATCTGATACTCTTGCAACCTATTCGATTTGTACAATTGTTGAAAACTTTTTTGGTCATCAATTAAATGTTTCCAAATAGATGGGGATGGTGAGTACAAGCCAATTCAGCAATATCTTAACACTAATGATATTCAATTTCGTATGTCGTGCCCTTATACCCCGGAACAGAATGGTAAGGCGGAAAGAAAGCATCATCATGTAGTTGAAACTGGCCTTACTTTACTTCATCGTGCTAAGCTACCAATGTAATTCTGGTTTTTTGCATTTGATACAACTATTTTTCTTATTAATCGTATGCCCTCTAGTGTTCTTCACTTTGATACTCCATATCATCATTTATTTCATGTTCAACATGATTATTTGTCTTTACGTGTGTTTGGGTGTCTTTGTTATTTATGGTTGCGTCCTTACGCATATAACAAACTTGATTATAGGTCTCGTCGCTGTATTTTTGTTGGGTTTAGTCGAGTTCACAAAGGTTATAGATGTTTTGATCCATCCTTGAATAATTTTTTTGTCTCACGTCACGTTGTGTTTGATGAACAGGTTTTTCCTTATCATGAGCTTGTGCAGCCTACTCTCCATGATCCACTACCATCCACTAGCCTTCCTACAGTAACATTCCACCCTCAATTGCATCCTCACTCAAGACCAATAATACAAAACCAGAAACCTGAATTAATTCAGCCCAACCCGAGACCCAAATTATTCCCGCTCAACCAACCAACACTAACCACATCTCTCGACCTACACCCACTACTGCACTGTCTCACGCTACCCTCCTTTCAAACCCGTCACCTGATAAGTCTCCCCCTTCTCCTTACATTTCCCAAGACCATAACAATCAAAGGTATGTTCTTTGAGGTAATTGTATGCATCGAATGATGAAATAAGACCAAACACATGTGCTAAGACTCGTAAATCTGGACCGCATGCTCTACATACTCACATGGCCTCCCTCGATCCAACATGTCATTCTCAAGCTACGAAATCTTCACATTGGAGAGCTGCTATGGGTGATGAGTTTTTAGCTCTTGTTTAGAATGGTACATGGGAACTTATTCCATCCCATTGTGCCACTAATGTTATTGGTTGTAAATGGATCTTCAAGACCAAGCTTAACCCCGATGGTACCGTCGATAGACATAAAGCAGGTCATGTTGCTAAGGGATTTCACCAAAGACCTTGCATGGATTTCACTAACACCTTTAGCCTAGTTATCAAGCTGGTAACTATTCATTTGCTCTTATCTCTTGCTGTTACATATTCGTGGACTATTTTACATTTGGATGTCTCCAATGCAATTTTACATGGAAATCTAGACACACCAGTTTTTATGACACAACCACCTGGCTTTATTGATAAAAATTACCCCAACTTTGTGTGTTGTTTGTAGAAGTCACTATACAGGTTGAAGCAATCTCTTAGAATGTGGTATCAAAAGTTAACAGAAACTCTCCTAGCCTATGGTTTTCAGTACTCACGGGAAGATATCTCTCTATACTATCTACGTAAGGGAACGTGCATGATGTTTTGCTTAATTTATGTGGATTATATTCTAGTGATTGGCAATGATAACGCTCGATCTTCTCATCTTATTTCGTACTTGCAATCTCACTTTGCTATTAAGGATCTTGGTCCGGTAAAATATTTTTTAAGCATTGAGTTTCTTCGGTTAGTTGATTGTTTGTTTATGTCCCAATAAAAGTACATTACAGATATACTAAAGAGGGCAAACATGGACTTGGTGAAATCTGTATCGACACTGGCTGCTATTGATAGAGTTGATGTTTCTAGTTTGACTGAGTATTCGGATGTTATTCACTAGTTGAGTCTTATCGGGGGACTTCAGTACTAATCGATAATAAGACTGGATATCTCTTATTTGGTCACAAAGGTAGCTCAACATATTAATTCTCCCAAGTTGGTGCATTGGTAAGCTCTCAAACGCATTTTGCGCTACCTATATAACACAATCTCTTTTGAGCTTCGGTATTACAAGCAACGGGGTGTTCATCTCCATGGCATTTCTTATTCGAATTGGAGTGGAGATGCTGTTGATTGCAGGTCTACGACCGGTTATATCATTTTTCATGGTACAAACTTGACTTCTTGGGTTTCAAAGAAGCAACGCATTGTGTCTAAATCATCGACCAAGGCCGAGTATAGGGCTCTCGCAAACACGACCTTGGAGTTGGCTCAGATAGAATATATTCTTTAGGAAATTGGTTTTCCTTTGGCAGCCACACCTACACTTTTGTGTGATAACTTAAGCACTACTTAAGTTATGGTAAACTCGATTTTTAATCCCCGCATTAAACACTTGGAACTTGATTTTCACTTTGTTTGAGAAAGATTCGTTGCCAAATGTCTTATTGTTCATTACATTTCCATGGAAGATGAAGTAGCAGATGTTTTCACAAAACCTCTATCTCGCCATCGATTTCAAGTTTCACGGGGCAACTTGTATGTGTTTCCTAAACCCACCCAACTTGCGCCGGGGGGGGGGGGGGTTGATATGATATTGATACTTTAAGAATTCCAAATAGAATAATATTATTGTAAGCATTATATTTTAATTTAGTGTATATATTAATGTATATATCCACATGATCAGTGTACGAGATATTTTCCCACATCAAAATAATCTCTTCACAACTGACCTAATTATTTAATTGAAATTTAAGTAATAAATCCAAAATTACACTATTAACTTAAAAAAATTGAAACCTTTTTATATAACACCCATCTTTGCACCCCTAAGATTTGGGGTTGCTGGCAAGTCGCTATTCGCCACTTTTCTACTGATAAGTTTAATAACTTGTTCACAAGATTCGACTACACTCGTTTCGAAAGGTTTATCAATAGTGCCAAAAACTTGTTTACGAAAAAGTATAGGTGTTGTCAATACCACTTATTAAATTGTAAAATTATGATAATTATAAGTATACAGTTGCGATGTAGTTATAAAAGATATCGATCTCACAGGGAAGGACTAGCTCTAAAGATCAAATAGGGAAAAATGATAAAGAAAATAATATGTATTGATATTTTTGGATAGGAGGGTTAGAATGAAGAATGAGTAAATATAGATGTGGAAGATTAGAGAATCTAAATACATAGATTTTTCAATACGAACAAGTATAGCAGAGAAAATATGCAAGTTCAACAAAAATGTTACGACTCATTAAACTAATCTAATAGACTCGGTTCAAAACACTCAGATGTTCAATGATTCGCTGCAGAGCAACACATGAAATAACTTTTCTAAACCTAGCGCAAACGAAATAAGACAATTATGAAAACCTGGACAACATCAATTGTCTGCTTAGTACGGGTCGCTCTCACATAGCCACATTTAGCAAGTTACCATTTCAAAAATGTTGGCTCACTAAACAGTGTTAAATTACAGATCCAGTGATTATACATGATATTGTTAACCCCGAAACTACTCTTAAAATTAACGCCAACGCATATAACTTGATTAACATAAAAGACTTAGCACGAAATACACATTATGATACATAGACATATAATAAACTTCGAATTATAAAGTATAAGTAGAAAGCAAAGCAAAGTTGTAAGGTATGCGAGTGAAAGCTAAAGTTGATCAAACCGTATCCACTCTTTAATGGGAGTCATCAATTCTCGCAATTCCTACTTCTGCTTTCAATTCGGTCTCGGCCTGTATAGAACCTCCGCTAGGATGCTTTTCTTTGCGAATATCGAACAAATGAATATTGAAGAATGAAATCTTTTATTTATAAGTGATTTGCAAGTACACTTATACAACAATCGCTCGAGAATATAGAGAAATTTAGTGATCGAAACAAGGATTCGAATCACTTAAACATTTTCTCGCTAACACTTAAGAACATAGCAAACTCTCTATCTATACACACACTATATCTCTCTCATGCACTCTAATGTTTTCCCTCTGTCTCTCTACACGGAAATGTAAGGTTTGGAGCCTTATTTATAGAGTTTGAAGGGTTGCGTCTATCCAAACGAAGTGTCATGTCCATTAGTGAAAGATTGCATCTCTTCATTGTGATTGGTTGAGAATCTTTGATGTAATCCACAATGGATAGGCACCTTTTCATGATTGGTTGACTTCTGATAGGTGTCTTATCATTGGTAGTTGATGGCGGTTGGTCATGCTTATATAGCGATTGTTAGTTAAGAAGATAGAACCAGAAAACCGTCGAAGTCATGACCGCGATGTACATGTCACGATCGTGAATCTTTGTTGGCAGACTTCTGTTTCTGAAGTGAACAAGTCGCGACCGCGAATGAATGTCGCGACCGTGAGTTGAGTTTTTCTTCAGAAATCTCCTTGTAACTTTACCGATCTTCGACAGCTTCGATCCTAAGCCAAATCTTTAAGTTCCACGCATCATTTTGCACCTTTTTCACTCTTTTTTCATAGAATTCCAGTTTAGATCATTTTACTCCCAAGATTTACCTAGCATCTGCATTTGCATAAAAAACTACTACATACCACGTGAAATCTTTTATATGAAGTAAAAAAATGACTAAAACTATAGTGTTTAATGTATGAAATTAATGTGATAATAAGTGTAACTATACACTTATCAGTGGCAACTAGTACATTAGAATCAAATCACTTAGTAATAAGAACCAGGAAACAATCAAATTGAATTATGGAATAAATCAAGCAAAAGGATAAAATTATCACAAGGACTTGGCAAATCACACAAACAAGAAGACATATTTACGTATGGAAAGAAGAGAGGTTAGCTAGGCAATTGTAAATGTTCCATGTATCACAGCCTGTGAATATTGTCTCGTAAATCCTAGCAAACCACATGCGAGAAAGCTCGCAAAAGGGCAATGCTACAGAGTTAAGCATGATGCGAAGGGAAATCTCGAACAAGGACACGCAACTTCTTCCATAAACTGATGTACACAAGGGCCAAACTTCATGGAAAGGTCCATGATATGTTTAAAATGCAATGGGCAAAGTCTTGTGGGAGGAAATATGAATAAATGGTAGAGTTATGCGAGAAATAGGCCAAAATTTACCAATAGCCCGTAAAAAATAGCCCAAAGGTATGAAGGCCGCTGTAAGGGCCCAATTTCCTTGCAAAATTTCGTTAGAGTTTCCAGAAGCTTCCAGTAAGGGTAGAATTGCAAGGAAATACCCAGAAATCTATCATAAACCGACCTAAGGTAGACTTTTATTCATGAAAACTCTAGAATAAGCATTCTTAGCCATTGGATTAAGGATTTTTCAAGAGAATAAATCTAGGCCATTGGTTAAGGAGGTGGAATGCCTATATAAAGGCTTCACCACCCCATTTGTAACTCAACCTTGCTAAGTGTAATATAAGAGAGCTTGGAGAGTTTGTTGTTCGCCACTTTTCTACTGATAATATAACATTTCTAAATATAAACATGTGTTATCAGTACCGCTTATCAGATAGAAAAATGATGATAACTGCAATTATACAATTGCGATGTAGTTTTAAAACATATCGATCCCACAGGGAAGGAATTTGGTCATAAGGATCAACTAGAGTTACGGAATAAAAGAAAATAAAATAAGTTGAAGGTTTTTAATGGTAGACTGATGGATGGACAAATGCATGAACAGATTAGAGAAGATGCAAAGCATATAGATATTCCTTAAGAAAAAGTATAGTGGAGTAAAATATGCAAACTAATTAAGAATGTTTTATACACTAGATAACTTCAACAAATTCGGTTTTAGACGCCTAAATGTCCTATAATTCACCGCAGAACAACACATGAAATGACTTTTCTAAATCTAAGGTAAAAGAATTAAGAAAATTATGAAAACCTAGATAACAATAATACTGTGCTTGGTACGGGTCGCTCTCACATAGTCATATTTAGTAAGTTACCACTCCAAAAATGTTGGCTCACTAAACATC
>CATIWQ010250353.1:0-18295 GCA_949673415.1 Euphorbia schlechtendalii | reverse complement strand
GAACTAAGGAAAATAGAGAAAACATGCAAGTTCAACAAAGATGTTACGATTCACTAAACTAATCTAATAGACTCAGTTCAACACACTCAGATGTTCAATTATTCACCGCAGAGCAACACATGAAATGACTTTTCTAGATCTAGCGTAAACAAACTAAGACTATCATATAAACCTGGACAACATCAATACTATGCTTGGTACCAATCGCTCTCACATAGCCACATTTAGCAAGTTACCATTCCAAAAATATTGGCTTACTAAACAGCTTTATATCACAGATCTAGTGATTATACATGATATTGTTAACCCTAAAACTACTCTTAAAATTAATGCCAACGCATATAACTTGATTAACATAAAAGACTTAGCACGAAATGCGCATTGTGACACATAGACATATCATAAACTTCGAAATAGAAAGTATAAGTAGAAAACAAAGCAAAGTTGTAAGGTATGCAAGTGAAAGCTAAAGTTGATCAAACCGTATCCACTCTTTAATGGGAGTCATCAATTCCCTCAATTCCTGCGTCTACTTTGAATTCGGTCTCGGCCTGTACAGAACCTCCGCTAGGATGCTATTCCTTGCGAATATCGAAAAAAGAATATTGAAGAATGAAAACTTTTATTGATAAGTGATTTGCAAGTGCACTTATACAACAATCGCTCGAGAATATAGAGAAATCTAGTGATCGAAACAAGGATTCGAATCACTTAAACATTTTCTCGCTAACGCTTATGAAAGTAGCGAACTCTCTATCTATACACACACTATATCTCTCTCATGCACTCTAATATTTTCCCTCTATCTCACTACACCATGTGCCACGAAATTTGTGAGATTTGGAGCCCTATTTATAGAGTTCGAAGGGTTTCGTCTATCCAAACGAAGGGTTGTACCCATTGGTGAAAGATTACATCTCTTTATTATGATTGGTTGAGAAGCTTTGATATAATCCACAATGGATAAGCACCTTTTCATGATTGGTTGACTCTTGATAGGTGTCTGTTCGTTGGTATTTGATGGTGGTTGATCATGCTTATCTGGCGGTTGTTAATTAAAAATATAATACTAGAAAATTGTCCATGTCGCGATCGTGATATACATGTCGTGATCGTGAATCTTTGATTAGCAATCTTCTGATTTTGAAGTAAACAAGTCGCGATCGTGAATGATTGTCATGACCGTGAATTGAGTTTTACTCAGAATTCTTCTTGTAACTTCACTGATCTTCGATAGCTTCGATCCTAAGCCAAATCTTTAAGTTCCACGCATCTTTTTGCACATTTTTCACTCTTTTTTCATAGAATTCCACCGTAGCTCATTTTACTCCCAAGATTTACCTAGTATCTGCATTTGCATAAAAAACAACTACATACCACATGAAATCTTTTATATGAAGTATAAAAATGACTAAAACTACAGTATTTATTGTATAAAATTTATATGATAATAAGTGTAATTATACACTTATCAATTACATCTATAGAAAACTGTATTTCTTAATAGCGCATATTAAGTCATTTTGAAGTTATTATGCATGATTTAACGTATGTGCGGAAAGTAGTAAGTCCATGCACAAAGAAGTAAATAAATGCAGAAAGTAAATGCGAAAAAGTAAAGATTACAAATTACAAAACCTCGGGGGATGCATCCACCCACCTAATCTATTAATTACAACCTGTAAAAATAATATTTGTAATACTCTAAGGAAAATAAAATCCTAGGCAAACATCTAACCTGCATCCACAAAGGTTAGCACGAGATATGACACATATGTTCGATTTGATTTTGAGAAGGCCCGTGTGGTCTAATTAAAATATTGACGGGTTAAGGATATTATTTTAAACAAAAATGGTTCATTTTTATTTACACATATGTTGGTTAATTTTTATTAGTGAAAATAACCGCATCAGAAAGTGTGAGGCCTGTTATCCAGGAATAATTTGTATTGTGGGGGTATTTTAACATAAAAAATAAAAAAAAAGAAATAAAAGATGAAGAAGAGAATTACAACATTTACAATAATAATAAATAAAATAATTCCCTTGGTCCATATGTAAAAAGAAATTAAGAAAAAATCAAGGAGCATGAAATAAGCAGCTCTAGGAACTCAGAGGCTTTACCCATTCGATGCGAATCCACTTAAGCGTATCTGTTTGATCCCCAAGAGCGTTCTTCATTCGTTTTGATTTAGTTGTGGTTTAATTGAAAAATAAATGTTTATTTATCCAAAAGAAGATCAGACTCGGGTTCAAAATTTGTTTTAAACCCGAGAATATATGAGGATTTAAGAAGAAATAGATGAAAAAATTTAATCTGAAGATGAAGAGTTTTGGAATCCAAATGTGTTTTGGATCCGAATTATCTAAGAAAATTTGAAAGAAAATATTTTATAGTTTTTTCCTCTGAAAATCAAATTTTTCTCCAAAATTTCGAGCCCCCTTCAATCCAAAAATAACGACTATTTATACGAGAAATCCCCGAAAATCTGATGGCTAGCTAGAGAGTTTGGCGAGGCTTGACAAACTATCTTGCCAAATTTTCTAGCGAGGCTTGCCTCGCCAAATATCGACGAGGGAGGCTCCGGATATGATTTTTCGCAACGTTTTCAGATTTTTTTGTGTATTTTCATATTTTTTAATTAATTTCTAAATTAAAGGAAAAAATTAAATAATTTCATTAGAAAAGTCTTTTTGAATTCAGAGATGAGGAAGACTCCCATTTGAAGATAATTGGACGGTCGAAAATTATGTGATCCAAGGATAAAAATCTTGAAAAGATGTCATCATTGAACGTGCAAGCTGGTACAAAATCCTGTCCTCACAGCTACCCCTCGTATGATTATTGCTAGTTGTATAACCAGTATGATCACACGAAATGAGCGTAGGGATAGAGAGAATACCTGACCAGTGTGGTTGGTGACTTCTTGTTCCTAATTGGTGATAACATAGACCATCCTTTCTGGCATTGTACCTTAATAGGGTTATCCATTTCTTTCCTTGTGGGAAGGTCGACCGTTTCTTTCCATGGTGTCCCTTTAGTGGTTGGCAACCGTTTCATTCTTCGGTTGATAAATGAGACTGTTTCTTTCTTCAGCCATTGAGATAACCATTTCCTTCTTCGGTTATATTTTGTATTTCATTAATAGGATGTTGACTTGCTTCCAGTGACAAATCAGAGAAAAAGTTATAATGTTAATACACTTTGTGATGCATGTTTTAATTATTTGATTGAGTTTATGCGAAGCAAAAATTTTTGCACCTCCAATCAAAAAATTAAAACATTAGGAAGAAATGAGTTTGATAAGAAATTCGAGGGTGTCCTGAAAACTGCTACGTTGTTTAAGAGGCTTTTGTGGCGCTGTAATGTTGCAAAACCTAAATAGGCTTGAATTGACTTTAGGCTTGAATGGGCCATCGTCATGTTTGTAGGTTCCTCATGTGGAGTTGGAGGTTCTTGTTTACGGGGGTGATGTTACCCTAGTTTGGCGTCATCTTCTGCTGTAAATGATATGATGCGTATGTGATGTATGCATGATTTATGCATGAACAATAATTAGCATATGATATATGTTCATCTGTTGTAGGTGTTGTGGGCTTCATTCATTGAAGAGCCTTTTCTTGTGCTGGTGCATGGTTGCCCTTAGGATTTATCTTATTGGGGATTCCATGGATGACATCCTCAGAGTGATAACCATGGGTTCGTTGAATCAGATTCGAGTTCAGAGCTTGAATCTGGTTTGAGGAAGATCAAGATGAGTCATTAACCCCACATTGCGGTGGTGATGGTGGCTTGGAAGCTATTAGCTTGAAGTGTTAGAGGTAAATGATTTCATGTACCATTCTAAGGAAGAGATGATGAATTGATATTTCTTTGGTCCTAATTTTTTCATAAACGGCTCTTACGGGTGTTCAATCTATCGAACCTTGTCTTAATTTTTTCCTAAACCGCCTTTTCAGGTTTTTAATCCATCAAACTCATTTTTTCTTTACTTTTTTCATTTGGATGTTAACTTGCGATATTCTACCATTGGCATGCAAGCAATCAAGATAAACATATGCATAATGATTCAGAAAAAATGATAATTCATTTATGAACTTAACAGCGGTATAAATGTTTCAAATGATTTGACTCCTGCCATTGATTAGCCCTCTTAGGTTTTCTAACCAATATGGTTCTCTTGATGTCCTAAGTTTTTCCTGAGCCACCCTTTTCAGGTTTTCAACTCAGCGGACTTTTCTTTGTCTATTCTGAAAAGAAGCCCTAATTTTTACTTAACCAACTGAGTGTTAATAGACAGGCTAATTACAAATTTATTTTTTTATTGGCACTGCTTTTTATCGATTTATTTCTTTCACCTATACCTGATAGCAATTGTGTAAGACTTGATTGATCTGATAGATCGGCTACCGTTTATGTCCACTACCTCACTTGTTATCCCGTTCAGCTTTTTTGATCGATTGGTTGGTGCTCATGCCGCTTTGCTGGCTTGGGGTGTATGTGATGATGTGTCTTGATCATCATCATTTCCTTTTTGAGTTCAATTGTGTAATGATTACCCCATATATGGTAGTGAGCCGTGCTAAAGAGTTGTTGACATGTTCAACAATCTGACTCCTTTTTATCTTTAGCATTGACTTTTGTTTGATTATCCCATGAATGGTGGTGATCCATTTTATGGAGTTATTGATGTGTTCAACAATCTGACTCCTTCTTTGTGACATTGCGTCAGTTGTTTGGTCTCATGGTTGACATTTCGGCCTTATTTTGGCTTTGATCATTTTGATCTTTCTATGCTTCATTCTCTTGATTGACTAAGTCAGATGTTTCAAACTTGGAGATCTTTCTGTCAATCTTACGTGTTTATAGGATGAGGCAATTACTATCCTGCCTTGTCTAAGTTCATGTGTTTGTCTCTCACTTGCTATCAAGAGTCAAATCATTTGAATTTATTATAATTGTGGGGAATCCATTTATACCCAAATTAATTTCATGACATGATGTGTCACATATGCTAAAAACATTATGTGTATGCTTATGAGAATTCATGATGTCATTGACATAGTATCAAGCAAGTAAATAAAGTTTAATTTATTAAAAAATAATTCAAAAAGCTCATGGGAAAAGTAGCTGAAAGCTAATTTATTACATCATCTTCTTTCGATGCTAGTGCCCCCTAGATGTGCCCATGGATTCAAAGTGCTCCATTCTCTCTACCTTCTCAAACACTTCTTGGTAGCTCAAAAAGATGTCTGACCCAAACTTATTAATGTATGATGGCAGTGCACCGTCCAGAAGCTTGGTTATCATTTCTGGTAGAGTTAAGCGAGCTCGAAGCCTAACTTGTGTGGCCATCCAAAGCGTATAGCAGGATTTGAAGCTCTCACCCGGCCTTTGCCTTATAGCCTCCAAATATTGCATTGTGGTTTCCATTTGAGAGTTGAAACCATAATTCCCCAACATAGCTTGAGCAAGGCTATTTTAATCAATGGCTATGTCCAGCGGAAGGTGGCTGTACCATTCATTGACTAGGTGGCCCAAGGTGATAATGAAGAGCTTAGCCATCATTCATTCACTAACCCTTAATGCTCCCATCACCGTTTGATAATGTGTAAAGTGAGCATGCGGATCGCCAAATCCCACATACTTTTGAAATTGCGGTATTGCAAAGTTTGGGGGTAAGCTGTCTTTATCCCTGATTGTCTATTATGTAGAGTATGTGTTCATTAGGTGGCCACCATGAGTGGCAAAGAATTATTACCACAATTCCGCCATGCCTGGTTGTTGGAGGATGGTGTTCTCTATGCTTGGATAAGGGTTATATTGCCCCTAGGGAAATGCCGCGATTGTGGGCAACTAGGGTCCTTTGAATTGTGAGACCGTTGACGTACTACAACTAGGAATAGGCTGTTGGGTCATTCCTTGGTTGAAAGGCCCTGGTGCGAATGCTAGCTACCCCATTTATCCCAGAAATGATTGGTGAAGTGATATCCTGGCTGTCCAATATGAGCCTGGTTTAGTTGACTTTGTCCTACCTCGAGCTGATAAAATGTAGTTGGGGGTGCGATGTGTGAGGTGGGAGGTCCCCTTGTTTCAGGCCATCTAGTTGGACCACCATTGTTAAGAGTGACCTTCGAGTTGGAAACCACGTTTTGAGCTCTCCTGGCATGCTGGGGAATGAGCGATGCTAGCTGTTCGCTATTGGCAAAGGCATTTAAGGCAGCTGCGATCTCGGCGCTGATCGATGACTGCTGAGAATTTTATCCCGTAAGGATGGGTCGATCTTCCCTTGCACCTTCTTCTTGTGGATTGGCCATGACATTCATACACTGAATTGAATCTGAATCGGAACCCGAGTCCTCACATGAGTCAGTATACATGCTAAGATACACAAGCAAAGGATCAGACTATGCACGTAAGATTCATGATATGATTCATGATGCAGGAAATGTGTGAGATTTTTAATGTTATGGATGCATTCTCAAGAGGTTAGCATGCCATGATATGAAATAACATGTATGTCAATCCATTTAAAACAAATAGGTTAGTCTTTAGGTAAAGATGAAAATATGAGGAAATGAAAATCCAACACCGGGGGTTGTATTTGAGATTTGTACAATGTCTGTGTGACATTGTAATATGAGTGGTGTAAGTGAGGTGACCAAGTTCTCGTGTGGTATTAGGTTAAAAGTTTGAGGTTTCATACTACGACTAGGTCTCATGAGGAGGTTAAAACTATTTCGGGTGAGAAGTGCCGCATACCCTAATGAAATGAAAACAACTACCATATGTAGCTATCTAATGAATGATTTGGTTAATTTTACCCAATTAGGGTGGAGTTTTGGATGCCTATGTGGTCACCGCTATTTGAGGGTATGTGGTGATGCATGAACTATTGCCCCTTGTAGGCGAATGATTTGGGTATGAAGCGTATACCCTTGAAGATTTGGTAAGGTAAGACTTTTGAAGTAAGTTCGCTACGTGAGGGCTTAGGTTAGGACATCAACTAGGATATCCTTTAATGTGGGAAATGGTTTGGGGTTGGTATTTACCCCTTTTGGGCTATGAGTTGGATGTCGAATGGACATTTCATAGGTAATGTGTGGTTTGTGTTATTGCCCCTTGCAGGCTGAGTGTAGGATGTCAAGTGGACATCATGTAGAATGGGTTGAATGATGCTTCATGTATCTAAGTGGTTTCATGTTGTCCTAGGGTGACACAATCTCGAGTGTCAACTAATCCTAAGTATGATGATGATGAGAAGATGCTATGTTACATCATGAGTGTGTGCGTTTAAGTGTTTGCACTAAAATTTGTGGTTGCATGACATTTGTACGATAATAAGTACATAACACATAGCATGCAACGTTCAATCTTCCAACCATATAACTCCCGCGTGTAGGGTTTTTGGCTAATCTCTATCCTACGTTTGGTTTATCTTAGTACCATGAAGATACTAAGGAGCGCACCTGCAAGAAAAATATAATGCATGGTTATTTTTTGGGTAACACCCTAGGGGAAATGCCTATGGCTTATTTACATGAGGGTTGTAAATGGGTTACTGATGTAGAAGGTTCTTGTTGCACTAAAATACATTCCAAGCCTCTAATGAGGGAGGTATATGGGATATGGAAACAAGTGCTCCACTAGCTCAAGTACTATCTTTTCTCAGGGAGGTATATTAGTACAAGAGAAAGCTTTGTGGTAATAGTGGTACCTTAGACTTATGGGCTAATCCCTTCTATTGCAATGCGAAATTATGAATATGTCATAATTAAGAGAAAATGGAATAATGTGATCAATAATTTTCGGCACTTATCCAAAATATAAAACCTTTGAAAAAAAGAGTTTTTAGAAAAATCCCCAACGAAGTTGCCACTATGAGCGAATGACATGGAGCGATGGGCCGAGAGCGAGCGAAGATGAGAGGCATGGTCCACCGAGATGTTTAAAAAGTTGCACTGGGTCGGGGACTCGGGAAAAGTTTTGAAAGAGATAGCGAAAACATTTTAAATAGGTCAAACTCGAATCCTCTATCTCTTAGTGTCGAGTAGCCACCTGGATTAGCTCTTTCTAGGAATTGGAGTACTGTGAGGCTTAACTTCCGGGGGACGGCCCACTAAGACACAGAGATTCGGGTCCGAGATAAGTTGCTTATTTCTTATGTGATTACACTATATTATATCTATAGAAAACCGTATTTCTTAATTGCGCATATTCGCACTTAAGTCGTTTTGAAGTTATTATGCATGATTTAACGTATGTGCGGAAAGTAGTAAATCCATACACAAAGTAGTAAATAAATGTGGAAAAGTAAAGATTACAAATTACAATACCTCAGGGGATGCAAACGCCCACCTAATCTATTAATTACAATTCCCGTAAAAATAATATTTGTAATACCCGAAGGAAAATAAAATCCTAGGCATATATCTAACTTACATCCATAAAGGTTAGCACGAGATATGGCACATATATTCTATTTGATTTTGAGAAGGCCCGTGTGGCCCAATTAAAACATCGACGGTTTAACGTTATTATCTTAAATAAAAATGGTTCATTTTTATTTAAACTTATGTTGGTCAGTTTTTATTAGTGAAAATGACCGCATGGCAAAGTGTGAGGCCTATTATCCGGGAATAATTTGTATTCCCTTCGTGGGGTATCTAACATAAAAAATAAAAAAAATAAAAGATGAAGAAGAGAATTACAACATTTACAATGATAATAAATAAAATAATTCCTTGGTCCACATGAAAAAAAGAAATTAAGAAAAAATCAAGGAGCACGAAATGCTCTAGGAACTCAAAGGCTTTACCCTTTCGGTGTGAATCCACTTCAGGGTATCCGTTTGATCCCTGGGAGCATTCCTCATTCATTTTGATTTAGTTGTGGTTCAATTGGAAAATAAATGTTTATTTATCCAAAAGATAATCAAATTCGGGTTCTAAATTTGTTTTAGACCCAAGAATATCTGAGGATTTAAGAAGAAATAGATGAAAGAAATTTGATCTGAAGATGAAGAGTTTTGGAATCCAAACGTGTTTTGGATCTGAATTATCAAAGAAAATTTGAAAGATAATATTTTGTAGTTTTTTCCTTTGAAAATCAACTTTTTCTCTGAAATTTCGAGTCTCATTCAATCAAAAAAAATCCGACTATTTATAGGAGAAAACCCCGAAAATCCAAAAAATATGCTTTGGCCAGGCAAGCCTCGCCAAATATCAGCGAGGTAGGCTCCGGATTTGATTTTTTGCGACGTTTTTGGATTTTTTTGTGTATTTTCATATTTTTATTATAAATTTCTAAATTAAAGGAAAAAAGTAAATAATTTCATTTAAAAAATTACTTCAGAGATGAGGAAGACTCTTATTTGAAGATCATCGGACGGTCGAAAATTGTGTGATCCAATGATAAAAATCCCGAAAAGCCATCATCATTGAAAGCGCGAGCTGGTACAAAATCTTGTGCTCACAATGATTTTGTTGATCTTCGTCAACCATCCTTCTTCTTTGTCTCTTATTTTTCCATTTTCTTCTCTTACCAAATCGTTATATTTCTGATTTAAAAGACGCCAAACTTTCTCCCAAACTACGCGTACTTGGCATGCACACTCTTGAAAGAAAACTCAATGAATAAGCAAGAAAAATATGTTAATAAAAAAATATAAATACTTTAAATAAAAAATAAATAAATCTGTTAACACATAAATATAATTGCCCGTTCTTCGACAATTTGATCTCTATAATGCATTTGCCTTCCCCAGCAACAGTGCAAAAAAATTAGTCGCAAGATTTTGGCTACACTTGTTCCGAAAGGCTTATCCTCGGCAAGGATGCCAAAAACTTGTTCCCCACTTTTCTACTGATAATATAAAAGTTCTTAATATGAACATGTTTTGTCAGCATCGCTTATTAAATAGAAAATTGATGATAACTGCAAGCATAAAATTGTGATGTAGTTTTAAAAGATATCAATACCACAGGGAAGGAATTTGGTTCTAAGGACCAATTAGAGTTATGGAATAAAAGAAAATATAATGATTTGAAGGTTAAGGGTTTTGAATAGTGAACAGATTAGATGTAAAGCATATATATATTCCCTAAGAACAAGTATAGTAGAGTAAAATATGCAAAGTAATCAAAGTTGTTTTAAACACTAGATAACTTCAACAAACTCTGTTCTAGACGCCCAAATATCTTATAATTCACCGCAGAGCAACACATGAAATAATATTTCTAAATCTAGGGTAAACGAATTATGAAACTTATAAGAACCTGGATGACAATAATACTATGCTTAGTATGGGTCGCTCTCACATAACCATATTTAGCAAGTTACCACTCCAAAAATGTTGGCTCACTAAAAAACATTATAATCACAGATCCAGTGATTATACACAATCTTGTTAATCCTGAAATCGCTCTTAAAGTCAACTCAAAAGCATATAACTTAATTAATATAAATGACACAAGATGAAATACTCGTTATGACACATAGACATATCATAAACTTTGAAATAGAAAGTACAAGTAGAAAACAAAGTAAAGTTGTAAGGTATGCAAGTGAAAGCTAAAGTTGATCAAATCGTATCCACTCTTTAATGGGAGTCGTCAATTCCCACAATTCCTGCGTCTACTTTGAATTCGGTCTTGACTCGTACAGAACCTCCTCTAGGATGCTATTCTTTGTGAATATCGAATAAATGAATGTTAAAGAATAAAAACTTTTATTGATAAGTGTTTTACAATTACACTCATACAACAATCGCTCGAATACGTGGAGAAATCTAGTGACCGAAACAAGAATCAAATCACTTATACATTTTTCTCTCTAACACTTTGAACTAATGAAATGTATAACTTTCACTCTCTAATGTGTATCACGCATATCATCTATTATGCTCTCTACCCTATGCCACGAAATTGGTTGGTTTTGAACCCTATTTATAGAGTGCGAAGGGTTGCGTCTATCCAAACTAAGAGTCGTGTCCAATGGCGAAGAGTTGCATCATTTCATTGTTATTGGATGCAAAGTTTCATCCTCATTTCAATAGATTGGCACCTTTTTGTGATTGGATTGCTTCCAAAAGGTGTCTTTTCGTCTGGCAGTTGGTGGCGGTTAATTGTTTTTATTTGACGGTTGGTAGTTGAGAGTAGTTATCCATAACTATCATAAGTTGCGAGCGCGATATACATGTCGTGATCGTGAACTTTGGTTGTTAACTTTTTGTTTGTGAAGAATGACAAGTCGCAACTGCGAATGGGTGTCATGATCGTGACATATGCATTTCTTCATGATTCTTTTTTGCAACTTTGCCGATCTTTGACAACTTCGATCCTAAGCCAATTCCTTGTGTTCCACACATCTTTCTGCACCTTTTTTCACTCTCTTTACATAGAATTCCATCTTTGATCATTTTACTCCCAAGATTCACCTAATTTCTACACTTACATAAAAAACAACTACATACCATCTGAAATATTTTATATGAAGTATTAAATGACTCTAAACTATATCATTTTATGAGTAAAAATATCATGATAATAAGTGTAATTATACACTTATCAAAACCATAGAGCGATCAGGCCAAACAATTAGACCACGTGTACTCGCTTCCATCTAGAGGAATATTATATAAGTCGCAATTCTCAATAAAATTCCTAAACATAAGCATCGCATTAGAAACTCCCCCTCCCCGAGTGCTCAGAACTATGTAATACCTCGTTAAAGTCGCCACAAATGATAATCTTTTGGTACCTCAGAATTAAAGATGTCAACACATCCCAAAGTTGGTTCCGTTCGGCATAATTAGTGTGGCCATAAATGCTCAAAACATGAAAATCCATATGAATTGAAGTAACATGCATTAGAATCCATCTAATTTCGCAAATGGATTACATTACCTTAGAGAATGGAAGAATTCCATGAGACGAGAAGCACTCCTAAATGACTTAGAGACGGAGCAAAATGAACCCCAAAGTCATTGTATCACTATTAATTCTAAATAGTTTTGTTCGAAAATTCCAAAATTTTAGTTTCAATAAAACAAAAGAAATCCAAGCTTCATTTATGGATTAAAGAATGCACAAAAAAGTTGTTTCATCCCATTTGTCACCCCGCCGTGGCAATTCCAACATAAAAAATTCACTAATATAATAATAATTCCAAAAAAACCGTGAAAGCTCGCGTGCACCCACTAACTCCTTTTATCCCCCCACTCTTGCACAATGATATCAACATTTTGATCATAAAAAATTCCTAGCTCCCTCCCCACATTAAAGGTAAGCACCTCTTCACTAAATCATTGATCATTATCACTAGCTCATAAAATCACCTTGTTCATGTTGGATATATCGGGCCTGGAATAGCTCGTAACCTTAAGAGCGCCTAATCCAAGATATTTTAGCCTGTATAAGCTATTATCCCTTGAAGCTACTGACGCAGGCCTGCTACCCACAGCCCCAATACTACCACTAAATAACCTATTGCCCAAAAATACATCCAAATTGCAGTCCCACAATGCCCCTGCAAGCTCCACAACCTTGTTGCCCAAAATTGCCACTGCATTACAACCCAAATTACTCCTTGAAGCTCCCACTAGTCTGTTGCCCGAACCAACAATAGTACCACTCCCCTCTAATCTTCCCAAACCAACTGCAGTACTTTCCAGCCTGTAGTCCGAACTAGAAACCGCTTTGCTTCCTTCCTTACTAACCTAACCTGCCACACGACTACAACTCGAGCCACCTGCCCCATCTGCCATTACATAATCCACTCCCACAAGCTTGCGCAACACTGCTATCGATACAACATCAGTCCCAACCTTGAAGCTACTGTAGGAAACATTCACCATGGATGGCAAATTCGATCTCGATTCCGAATTATTATCCTTACTTGATGTTCCACTTAAATTTTCATCACATCATTCACATCCCACTCCTTGACGAAGTTTCGCAACCATAATAAAATCACACGATCACACCCATAACTTAAACGATCTCCCACTCACATCTACTGGTACCAACACAAGGTAAGAAATAAAATCCAAATGGTCCAGCCTAGAAAACTCTCCATCAATCGCAACTACTAAATTAGATGCAAGCCTCCTAATCAACGGTTCACATAATATTGTCGGTGGAATCCTCATAAAATCAAGATACATAGTACATTCGGACATTGAAAAGTCCTTAGAAAAAATGCATACTTCTGAGATAATGTAACGAACCACCTCCCACTCATCATGCATAAAATCTTGCATTGCCTCTACCGAACCAAAACTGATAACAACATAGTCTCCTCCCACTAGAGCCGCAAAATCAACATTGAATCCATTATCATGTAACAAATCAAGCGTATTTCTAATATTAGATATTGAACGTAGTTTTTCTATGGTGTAACTTCCACTATTAAATTCAAACTATTCATGGACATCTTCTCCACCTTTGATTTATTCAATACCGCAATTGATGTGTTTTGGTCTCCTCCTCCAATTACCGGTAAACCAGAATTCTCCTTCATTCCCCCCTGAGATACTACATTTGCATAAGATCGTGCCCCTTAACGCCTCCTTAAATTCTCTTTTATCTTGGCTAACCGAAACACTATCTCCTTTTGTTCATCAATCCAGTTCGAGAAATGAGCCCTATATGCTCGTAGCTTAATAATCCTAATAGAAATTGAGTTTAATCTGTAAAAGACCTCTTCCATCGGTAGAGAGTTGTCTGTCGTAAGGAAACCAAAGTTTAGGTTTCGCTTGTTCTTCCTCCTAGCCACGTAAACCCTTCCTACTATCCCCAAACTCGCAAATACTCGCTTCATGGAAATGTGAGCATAGCTATTGGGAAAGAATAAATATTGCTTGGAATCTCTCTACCCTTAAACTCTCTATTAGTTGCTTTTCTATTTCTTGATTGACGATCACGAGGAGGTAGTCTCTGACCTATGGCAATGGATGATCGATACAGAAAGGAATTTCGGTGGTCATGATGGTTGCTTTGGCGGTTGATATGCCCTAGGGAGACCATTGGGGTCTGATTGAGTTCTTTTAGTCTAGTTTATTGATAGAAACAGAGGATTTGGAGATGATAAGATATTATTCACATTACTATAATGTATTGTATATATACAGAGTGTCCTCCTTATCTTCTCCTAAAATCAAGCTACTAAAAAGGTAACAATTATCACCTATACAAATCATCTAATTATGTCAAAGATAACAACATAAAATCAGTATATAATTTCCTTAATACTCCCCCTCAAGTTGGAGAATGCAAATCAAGAACTCCCAACTTGCTACACAGAAACTCGAATTGCTCTCTGCCAAGAGATTTAGTAAAAATTTCTGCCAATTGCATTTTTGTTGAGATATAACAAGGATGAATCACCTTTGCCTGCAATTTTTCCCGAACTATATGACAATCAATCTCTATGTGCTTTGTACGTTCATGGAAAACTGGGTTCGTAGTAATGTGTAAGGATACCTGGTTATCACAAAACAATGAAGCTAGCTTATGCAAATCAACCTTCAAATCTCGAAGTATATATCTCAACCATGTTATCTCTAGACAAGTGTTAGCCATAGCCCTGTACTCAACTTCTGCTGACGATCGTGAAACATTTATCTGCTTCTTTGACTTCCAAGAGATGAGTGATGACCCGAGAAATATGCAATAGCCAGATATAGAACGCCTGGTGGTACGACATCCTCCCCAATCTGAATCACAATAGGCACTGGGTGTTAAATTATTTTCAGATTGTAAAAACAAACCCTGGCTTGGTGACTGTTTAATGTAACCGAGAACTCGCAGTGTTGCTTCCCAATGCGGTCTCCAAAGCATGCTCATGAATTGGCTTAGTGTACGTACTGAATACACTATATCTGGTCTGGTGACTGTCAAATATATTAATCTCCCAACTAGCCTCTAATACTTGCTTGGGTCATGAAGAACTTCACCATTTTCATTTGTCAATTTCAAATTTGTTCCATTGGGAACTTTTCAGGCTTCACTGATGATAGACCCGCGTCTTGTAAAATGTCTGGGGCGTATTTTCTTTGAGACATAAAGATACCTTTCTTTGAACGTGAGAATTCAATTCCTAAAAAATATTTTAACTCACCAAGATCTTTGATAAGAAGATGCTTGAGCAGATGACTTTTAAGTAACTTGATCTCATGCAAATCATTGCCAGTTAAAAGGATTTCATCAACATAAATAAGAACAGCAGTGAACTTTTTACCTTCAGATTTAGTAAAAAGTGAATAATCCGCCTGTGACTGTATGTAACCTGCCGATTTAACAGTGCTTGCAAAAGTGGAGAACCAATTACGTGATGCTTGCTTTAAACCATAGATAGATTTCTGAAGCTGACATACCAGATTCTCCCCCTGTCGGTGAAGGCCAGGAGGTGGAGTCTTACACACCTCTTCTCGCAAAGTTCCATGAAGGAATGCATTGTGTACATCAAGCTGGTGAATGTACCAGTTTCGGGAAGCTGCCACAGTCAACAAACAACGTAGAGTGGTGAGTTTTGCAGTTGGAGAAAATGACTCCTGATAATCAATGCCTTCAATTTGGGCATACCCCTTTGCAACCAAACACGCTTTATAGCGCTTAATTATCCCATCCGAATGATATTTAATTTTGTAAACCCACCGACAACCTATGGTTTGTGCCCTGCAGGAAGAGGTACCAACTGCCATGTGTGGTTTCGTTCTAGAGCCTGAAATTCAGTAGACATGGCCTAGCGCCAAAGAGGATCACGTTCGGCTTGTTCAAATGAGGTGGGTTCAGATTGTGCTGTCAATAGAGCTAAATAGGAACGATGTTTTGGAGAAAACGAGAAACAGATAAATATGAAGAAAGAGGGTACCTTGTAGCTTTACGAGGACTCGGTTGCGTTGAAGAGTGATTAGCCAGGGAAGACATGTCGTAGTCCTTGTACCATGCTGGTGGCTGAATTTATTAAGTGGAACGGTGAAGGTTATCATCAATGGGAGATGGTAGAAGGTGATGGAGAAATGGGAGATGATAAAGAGATCGAGTCATTGATGTGCTGATTTGGTAAAGATGAGGCTGGAATATTCTGATTTAGTGGAGGTAATGAATCCTCATGTGATGGAGAGGAAGGATTTTTTAGATGTGGAGAATTAATTGGTTGAGGAAGGATATCAAAGGAAACATACGAAGATATTGGTATATTTGGTGAGTTAGAAATTGATTGGGATTGAAATGGAAATATATGTTCCCTAAAATGAATGTCTCAGCTAATAGAGATTTGCTTGGTGGTTAAGTCAAAAATTTTATATCCCTTTTGTCCATGTGGGTACCCAATGAAAACGCAAATAGAGGCTCTAGGATCAAATTTGTGTTTAGGATGAGTATTGGTTGCATAACATTCGCAACCAAAAACGCGCAAATGTGTAAGTGAAGGGGGCTTGTTGTATAAGACCTCGAATGGTGACTTGATGGATAACAATGGTGTCGGAATTCTATTTATTAGGTAAACTGCTGTTAAAACACATTCCCCCCAGAACTCAAGTGGAACATTTGATTGAAACATGAGAGAACGAGCAACATCTAAAATATGACGATGCTTTCGTTCTATGACTCCGTTTTGTTGCGGGGTATAAATGCAAGAATGTTGGAATTCAATTCCTTTATTTTGAAGAAAAGTTCGAATAGGAAGAAATTCAGTGCCATTATCCACTCTTATTGTTTGAACACTTGTTTGAAATTGAGTTTTGACAAATTGCACAAAATTGATTAACAAGAATTGTGTCTCTGATTTATGTTGCATGAGAAAAATCCATGTACAACGTGAAAAATCATCAATAATTGTTAGAAAATAGTGCAAACCAGTGTGAGTAGGAATTTTGTGAGGACCCCAGACATCACAATGCAAAAGAGAGAATGGAAATTTCCTTGTTACTGAACTTTTGGGAAAAGACAAGCATGTCTATTTGGCTTTGGGATAAACAGTATAATTATTTTCTAATTCCTTTTGACTAGAAGGTAGTAAATGTGATAATAATTTAAAACGAGACAAAGAAGGATGACCCAGGTGAAAGTGCCATAAGTCAGATGGTTGAAAGACATGGAAAACAATCAATTTATTCTCTAAAGGATACATGTAATATAGACCACCATGTTGTCTACCCGAGCCAATCGTCTTCCCCGAAACCAAATCCTGCAAAATACAATAATCAGGAAAGAAGTGAATGCAACAATTGAGATCTTTCATTAGTTTACTGGCTGAAATTAAATTCAAGGTGAATGATGGAACACATAAGACATTTTTAAGTATCAATTTTGAATTAAAAACAACAGTGCCAGTGTGTGTGATTTGTGATATAGCACCATTTGGTAAATTTGATAGGATCCCATTAGAATAGGAAGACTTTTCTTACTTTCCTAGTTTGTATAGACTTTTAATATTGTACACAATTATTCCTCTTTTGTAATTGCTCAAGTATATATATGAATAAACCCTCTCTACACAAATTAGTGTATGAGACTTTCCCAATCTCATTTCAATCTGTACATGGTTATCAGAGCCCGTTAAGGCATCACTGTCGCCAGAAACTTTCTCATTTTACATCTTCTTCTATTCTGATTCTCGTTTGTCTCTTTTCTTTTTTTGTTGCTAATCCGAAACATGTCAGCCTCCTCTGATTCTATGGTTTCCTCTCCGTCGACTGTTGCGTTCTCGTCCCCGGAAGTAGCTTCAGCCACTGCGCCGCCCTCCCTCTCTCACCAGCTCTCGTTGAAATTGGACTCTACCAATTTTGTGTGATGGAAAACACTTGTGATTCCTATGTTAGCAGGATGCGAACTCTCTAAATTCATCGATGGAACGACTGCAATTTCAGTTGAATTGCTGGAAAATAATGCCTCGAATCCGGCATATCACCTTTGGAAATGACAGGATTAGCAAGTCTTGAGTTGGTTACTGAATTCGGTCTCTTCTTCCTTATTGCCTCAAGTCGTGGGTGTTAAATCGGCTCGTGAGGCCTGGGTCAAACTCGAAACAACCTATGCCTCGGGAAAGATCTCTTGAGCAGGCTGTTGTTATCTTTAGTTGATTCGGGAAATATTGCACGTATGTGATACACCAACGAGGTATATTTTCCATCTCATATTCTATATGCAGATGATATCCTTATTTTCTATAAAGAAACAATGGCTAACATGAAAGTGGTTAAGATGTTCTTGAGTTATATGGATGTAATTTGGGACAACACGTTAACTGGAACAAGTCTTATGTTTATTTGGGTGATTCGGTTTCAAGGAG
>CATIWQ010250340.1:0-21644 GCA_949673415.1 Euphorbia schlechtendalii | reverse complement strand
TTTGTGACAAGTTTTTTATGTATATTATATCTTTCAATACGACGAGACATTGTTTATCTGAATTTTCGTTGAAAATTCGTTTTATTTGTTTGGTATTTCGGAAGTTTAACATGTGTTTATTTTATCAATAATATAACTATTGTAGAATTTTTCAAATATTTTATATGTTGTATCGTTGTTTTAAAATTAATTTGGGTGGTATATTTGAGTCTTAAAAGTCTGATTTTTCCTAAACCATTAATTAATTTTCTTTTATAAATAAATATTAAGAACATATAAATATTTTTAGGGTGATCATTGATAAATGTATATTTACATTTATAATCATGATATTTTCAATCATTAAACATTATGGTTTAAGTTATTTTATACTTCATATGAAAGATTTCACGTGGTATGCAGTTGTGTTTTATGCAAATGCAGGTACTAGGTAAATCTTGGAAGTAAAATGATTAACGTTGGAAATCTATACAAAAAGAGTGAAAAAGATGCAAAAAGATGCGTGGAACTTAAGGAATTGGCAAAGGATCGAAGATGTCAAAGGTCGGTAGAAATCGTAAAGAGGAATCATGTAAAGAAGGCATGTCACGATCGTGACACATATATCGCGGTCACGACTTGTTAACCTTCACAATAGAAAGTTGCCAACCAATTATTCATGGTCACGACCTTGATAGTTTTTGGCCAACTCTTCTCTTCTTTCAACCACCGCCGAATAAGAACGATCAACCGCCATCAACTATCAACTGAAAAGATACCTTTTGGAAGTTAACCAATCATGAAAAGGTGCCTTTCCATTGTGGATAAGGGTGAATCTTTTTATCTAATCATATTGAAGTGATGTAACTCTTCACCAATGGACACGACTCTTCGTTTGGATAGACGCAACCATTCACACTCTATAAATAGGGTTCAAAACTAAAAAATTTCGTGGTGCATGATTACGGCATGATTAGAAGTAGGCATTGAATGATAGTGTGCGTGTATAGATAGAGAATGTAATATCTAGATTTCGCTACGTTCAAAGTCTTAGCAAGAAAAATGTAAAGGTGATTCAATTCCTATTTCAATCACTATATTTCTACACAAATTCGAGCATTTGTTGTATGAGTGTAATTGCAAAGCACTTATCAACAAAAGTTTTCCTTCTTCAACATTCTTTTATTCGAGATTCATAAAGAATAGCATCCTAGCGGAGGTTCTGTATGAGTCGAGACTGATTCAAAGTAGATGCAGGAATTACGAGAATTGATGACTCCCATTAAAGAGTGGATACGATTTGATCAACTTTAGCTTTCACTTGCATACCTTACAACTTTACTTTGTTTTCTGCTTATGCTTTCTATTTTTAAGTTTATGATATGTCTATTTGTCATAACGAGTAATTCGTTTTGCGTCATTTATATTAATCAGGTTACATGCTTTTGAGTTAACTTTAAGAGTGATTTCAGGGTTAATAAAATCGTGTATTATCACTAGATCTGTGATTATAACGCTGTTTAGTGAGCCAACATTTTTGGAGTGGTAACTTGCTAAATATGGCTATGTGAGAGCGACTCGTACTAAGCATAGTAATATAATTATCCAGGTTCTTATAAGTGTCATAATTCGTTTACCCTAGATTTAGAAAAGTCATCTCATGTGTTGCTCTACGGTGAATTATTGAATATTAGGGCGTCTAGAACCTTATTTGTTGAAGTTATTTAGTGTACAAACTATTGTTGACGATTTTGTATGTTTTTCTTTGTTAAACTTGTTCGTAGGAATATCTCTATATTTTACATATTCTCTAGTCTATTCATATCAGTCTATCATCCAAACCCCTCCAATATAAATTCCATATTTTCGTTTACCCCGTAACTCTAGTTAGTCTTTAGAACCGAATTCCTTCCTTATGAGATCGATATCTTTGAAAACTACATCGAAATGTGTACTTGCAGTGGTCACCATTTTTCTATTTTGATAAGTGGTATTGACAACACCTGTTTGTATTTTGAACTTTTAACTTATCGGTAGAAGAGTGGGGAAAAATGTTTTTGGCTTCATTACAAAATATAAGCCCTCAAAATAAATAGAGTCAAAACCTTGTGATCAAGTTTTTCGTGCCGTTATCGGGGAAGGCAAGTGTGTTTTAAAGATCAGGAGATTACGGTACAAATTACTAACTTTTACTCATTTATTCCTTTCCTATACTATACAATTTTCTAATCTTATCTTAGATGTAAAAACATTATGAAATAATCATCTTGGAGGTGATACGTCATAATATTTCATCTTAATTATTAACAAATAGAAGATTTTCTTCTATTTTACCCATTCACGTTCGTGACATATACTCGCTCTAGTGAATTTCCTTGTTAAAACATTTTGTTTCTTGTTTTGTGTAGTCACGATCGTGATTTATGATCATGATCGTGACTTATGCGAAAACTGCAGCAGTTTGGAAGTTTTTCGATGGTTCCTCTCAAACTTTATAATGAGTAGAAGCCGATAAAAGGCGAGAAAGAGAGATTGCTAAGGAAGAAGGGAATAGTTCAGCCAATCTTAGGAGGAAGTTGAATGAATTAATGGAAGAACAAGTCTCTATTCATTGCAAGATTGACGACATCCACACTCTGATGTTTGATGTTGAAAGAGATCTGCGAGAGTCGCGGTATAAGATTGATAAGATGATTGAATCGCTAGCTCCTGAATAAACTTTTTTCTTTTCATTTAAGTTTAGAACCTTGTATAGTCTTTTCTTTTCGTTTGTTTGTTGTTTGTTTAGTGTTTGTTTGTTTGCTTGCGTATTTATTGCTTGTTTGTAACTGTTTGTTAAATATGAAATAAAAATTTGAACAATAAGACGTTGATGTTCAATTACTATCATCACCATGATCATTCAAGGTATGAAATAGTAAATATTTATCTTTTGTATTTAACAATGTTTGCTTGTGTTTGTGTTTCTAAGTTATTATAGGTACAAAGTCTAAAAATTGAAGAATTTGAAATTTTTTCTTGATTTTGTGTTGTTTATACATTATCCATACCTATACTATACTAACATATGTTCCAAGGTTATTTTGAGTGTTAGGTATTTCACGTTTGATGTTAGTGCATATTTCGAACTAAATGTTTCGAGTATGACCACAAGTTGAGAGTGTGAGCGTTTTCGCACAACATTTCTCATTTGGAAAGGATGAGTTGTGAGTAACATTCAAATGCAACATTCCAAGTAAGTTTCGATATACATTTCAATGCAACATGAATTAGTATAAGTTATATAATTTTAGTTTAATGCTACCGATAAGTTTGAAGTAGAGTAATATCTAGTAGTGTTCTTACTGTGAGTTTTATATGCTATTCTCGAATAGAACCTATAAGTATTGAGTGTGTTTAAAGTTTTGGGAAACTATAGCCTTAATACTTTGAAATTGATCAATAAAGGATGAGGGTATTGAGAGAAAAATCAAAAGAAAGAGAGGAACCAATGAGTTATGCAAAAGGTGAGGAATGGTACGGAGCAAAAACTGCAACCATTCAATGAGTGAACAAAGAAAAGTAGTATAGCATGAAAAATGGTTGCAAAGTACAAATATGTACTTAAAAAACATATGCTTAAAAAAATGAGAGAAAGTGGTATGGAGCATAGAATGCAACCACTAAAAAAGGGGAGAGTGGTATGGAGCATAAAATGCAACCACTAAGAGTGTTTTTAGCATCCTAGGTTACCTAAAAATGCCTTGAAATCAAACTTTCCAAAGTGTGCTCCCTTTGTCCTTACTACTTTATACTATACTTGAGAGAAGGAAATTTTCAAGTAAGCATATAAAACTTATATGAAGATGCAATTCGGTTGATCCTCCATTAAAAGCAAATATATGCAACTAGACTATATGAATTGCACATTACTAATTTGTGGGAAATAACATTACTTGACTTGAATAATATGCAACGTGGAATGTGATACTCACAGCAATAGTCTTTCACCAAATAAGGTACGAACTTAGATTACTAATTCTATACACTTCTGTTGTTTACCTTGAGGACAAGGAAAAAGTTAAGTGTGGGGGTGTGATAAGTGTATATTTACACTTATTATCATGATATTTTCAATCATTAAACATTATGGTTTAAGTCGTTTTATACTTCATATAAAAGATTTCAAGTGGTATGTAGTTATTTTTGATGCAAATGCAGGTACTAGGTAAATCTTGGAAGTAAAATGATTAAAGTTGGAAATCTATACAGAAAGTGTGAAAAAGATGCCTGGAACTTAAGGAATTGGCAAAGGATCAAAGACGTCAAAGATCGGTACAAATCGCAAAGAGGAATCATGTGAAAAAGGCATGTCACGATCGTGACACATATATCGCAGTCGTGACTTGTTAACCTTCAAAACAGAAAGTTGCCAACCAAGTATTCACGGTCGTGATATACTTTCGTGGTCGCGACCTTGATGGTTTTTGGTAAACTCTTCTCTTCTTTCAACCGTCGGATAAGAACGATCAACCAACATTAGCCGCCATCAACTACAAACCGAAAAGACACCTTTTATCACTATATTTCTACACAAATTCAAAGCTTTTGCTGTATGAGTGTAATTTTAAAGCACTTATCAATAAAAGTTTTCATTCTTCAACATCTTTTATTCGAGATTCACAAAGAATAGCATCCTAGCAGAGGTTCTGTACGAGTCGAGACCGGATTCAAAGCAGACATAGGAATTACGGGATTTGATGACTCCCATTAAAGAGTGGATATGGTTTGATCAACTTTAGCTTTCACTTGCATACCTTACAACTTTACTTTGTTTTCTTCTTATTCTTTCTATTTCAAAGTTTATGATATGTCTATGTGTCATAACGAGTAATTCGTTTTGCATCATTTATATTAATCAAGTTATATGCTTTTGAGTTAACTTTAAAAGTGATTTCGAGGTTAACAATATTATGTATAATCACTGGATCTGTGATTATAACGCTGTTTAGTGAGCCAACATTTTTGGATTGGTAACTTACTAAATATGGCTATGTGAGAGCGACCCGTACTAAGCATAGTAATATAGTTATCCAGGTTCTAACAAGTGTCATAATTCATTTACCCTAGATTTAGAAAAGTCATCTCATGTGTTGCTCTGTAGTGAATTATTGAATATTAGGTCGTCTAGAACCTTATTTGTTGAAGTTATCTAGTGTACTAAATATTCTTGATGATTTTGCATGTTTTTCTCTGTTAAACTTGTTCATAGAAATATCTCTATATTTTACATCTTCTCTAGTCTGTTCATACTCTATCCATTCATCAGTCTATCATCCAAACCCTTCCAATATAAATTCCATATTTTCATTTACATCGTAACTATAGTTGGTCTTTCGAACTGAATTCCTTCCCTGTGGGATCGATATCTTTTAAAACTACATCGAAACTGTATACTTGCAGTGGTCACCATTTTTCTATTTTGATAACCAATATTGACAACAGTTCTTCGTATTTTGAACTTTTTACTTATCGGTAGAAAAGTGGGGAATAAGGATTTTGGCTTCATTACAAAATATAAGCCCTCAAAATAAATAGAGTCAAAACCTTGAGATCAACCATTAATATCACTCATTTTTTTAATTTTTTTAATAAATAAATATAAATGACATGTTTATAATTGCGGGGATGGTAAATGTAAAAATGAAACAATAAATTACATCATTCATTTCGCTTTTTAAACTATTTTTTCTATTTATTAAATTATTACCATGTCATCAAATTTAATTTATACGTAATGTGTCATATGATCTTAGAATCCACAAATTATTGGATACGACCTTACAAATCTATATATATAGATTCCGAGTATAATGCAAGTCACACAAAACTTTTTGCATATATTGACTTTATGTCTAATATATCAAGACCCACTTAAACTTATCCATAAACACTTATTTGCTCGCTGAACTTTCAAAAGTTCCAAATGACCATTTGAACTTGCAATAAAGTTCCAAATAACCACATGAACTTGTAAAAAGTGAATCAATTTACCCATTCAATATCACATGTTAGCTTCTAGTTGTAGAGAGAAAAATAATATATTTGAAAAGTTAAACCAACCAAAATCCAACACATGATATTTAGGGGCAAACGAGTTCATTTTTCACAAATTCAGGAGGTTATTTAGAATTCTTTTGCACATTCAAGGAATATTTGAAAATTTTAAAAATTTAAAGAGTAAATTGATATTTATGAACAAGGTCTAAAGTATTTAGACTTGACTTTGTTCCAGAGAGTACAGATTTAATTTATGCGTAGTTAATTATATATTAAAGCATTGCATTGAAGTATACATTAAATAGAAAAAAAGGTTTATCCCTTGTTAGAGTATGTTCTCTCTTGAATTAAATTCAAACATAACCTTAAACTTAAGCACATTTTCAATTTTATCTCTTGATTTATATAATTACACTTAAGTGTTCAAACTGATAAAAAATCATGGATGTTAAAAAAAATCAAACCTTACCAAAATAACCAAACAAACCGATGGTATTCAGTTTATTTGGTTTGATTTTTTGTCTAAACGGTTTGGTTTTGATTTTCAATTTTACAGATTTTGGTTAATAAGATCGGATAACCGAATTAACCGATTAACTCCATATGTTTAAAAAATTAATTAAATATATTAAAAATTAATCTACAAACTTAGTTTCATTAAGTTTGTTATAGTAATATTATCACTATTTATAATTCTTTAAACACTATTATTTCATTACATTGTTTTTGTACTTTGTATTTTTTATTTATTGTTGTAGCTTTAATAATCGTGTAGAACAGGTGAATGTAGATTTACTTGGTACTTTATTGATTTAAAAAAAATTTAACCAAGTTGTTTTTAGATGTGTGCTGAGTAACTTATGTTGAGTGTACTTTGGTCTAAAAACTGTAAATTACTCAGCTTCATTGATCTAGTTTACCTTCAAGTTGTGTTGAGTAATCTTACTCAGCTCAGATTGGTTTTCAGGCAAATATATGAAAACGAGAGATGATGTATTGAGCAAAAACACTTATAAAGGCAATACAAGAGTTAAGGAAATATTACACCTCATATTTATCCTAGTTCGACCTCGAGCCTACCTCCAGTCCCTAGATTCCTTTCCGAGCTTTAATTCACTGGTGATTTCTTTCCTTCAATAGGTAGAAAAACCTTTACAGTGGGTAGATAACTTATAAAAAGTACCCTCCATTTTAGCTATTTCTCAATGCTCAGTTTAGATACCCATCCTAAACTGACTCACTCAAATTTTAATACAAATTTAGGAACATAGGAACTTAACTAGTAAAAATTGTTGATTCCTTTACAATATTTAAGCTTAGCTAAGACTCTAAGCTAATCTAGTTTCTCTCTTACAAACAGATGAAAAACTGAGTGTTTGCTTTCTGATTGATTGAAGTAGAATTTCTGAATGTTGGGATTGCTTGAACAAAGTTTTAATCTCCTAAGAAATTCGAGGTGATTCACCAAGTTTGAACGTCTACTTCAGTTTCTATTTATAATTGTAGATGATAGAAGTAGTCATTGCAAACTTCTTCTGAATTTTTATCAAAATATCTTCTCTTCAAAGCTTTCAAATTTTCCCATTTGAAACAAATTCTAGGACGTTTTTAGATAACGATTTAGAATGTTGAAGTGCGAGATTAAAAAGTTAATCTTTGATTCATCAAAAACTCATTTCTTTAAGCAAATCCATTTGAGCGAGGAGCATGTGAGATGCAACGTGGAAGCTGGTAGTTGGCTTCCTTGTTGACATTACAGAATTGCGCGGAGGCACTTGGAAAATGAAATATGTCATAAGATGCCTTTCACTTTGGACACTTGTGAGGAATCTCCAACATTTAGTACTGACACCTTTTGGTTGTGAGGACCACATAAATATCCATTTTGATTTCAATGCTTTTTACCTAAAAAGTATCAAAGAGAATATTCAATCTTCACAGACAACATTAAACGTACAAGTGTCATAATATTCTAAGTGTCTCAAATATACTCAATATTTTACTGAGTTAAAGGTACTCAGCGCATGTTGAGTTATATCACATAAACTATAGAGTACTCAGCATACTGATTTTCCTACTCTAAGTCATAACTTAATTAAGACTGAATAAAACAAAGTAATTTTCCTTTAAAAAAATCTCAAGTAAAACTTGCCTAATTAAGAGTATACTTAAAACTTGCCTAATTAAGAGTCTACTTAATACCTAATTAAGTTCACTATCCTAGTTAGTTTGATATTTCCAAACCTCTAAGTACTATTAACTTGGGTTCAACAATCTCCCCCATTTTGGAACAGATAAAAAACTAAGTAGTAGAATAAATTAATCAAATAAATAGTTTATGGATATAGGAAAACCTGAGAAGTGATGTAACACTCCCCATGTTGAGTGAACTCCTTAGTCAGTGTAGACTCTCCCATACTGAGTGGATTTCCTTCAGTTAGCATAAACTCCCCCATACTTGGAGAGCCTTTTCTTTATCTTGGGACTTTGTCTTACTCATCTTCTCCTTTCAAGTTGATATTAGTTAATTCCTGCAGCAATATTATATGTAAGAATAAAATAAAATATGATAAGTTAAGATGCTCTTAACTTTTGATAGAAACTTGTAATTTTTCATTGATAAAATTTAGTTAGTACATTTGTAGTGTCCTATACTAAGCTTTTATATTAAGTCCTATTACAAGAAAATTTCTATATTAAGGACTATCTACGCTGCTTGGGGTCACACTAATGTTGAGAAGATGAGCCTCCATCTCTAGGTGAGTTCTTGGGTTGTTGTTGCTCTAGTGGACGTTGTGGCCTGGGTTGGATGTTTGACCTTTCACGTTGGGGAGCCTTTACGAGCATCTTTTAGCTACTTTATCTCCTTTTTTTTACTCCATCACAATTTGATTGAGACATGCATTAAAGGAGTTGATTGTAGTTTGAAAGACCTCTTGCTTCCCAATGACTGCTGGTGATATTTCGTTATCAAGCTGCTCTTTTCCTTGTGATGAGAGAACCTAAGTGATAAGTGTATAATTATACTTATTATCATGATAATTTTACACATTAAACACTATAGTTTAAGTCATTTTTATACTTGATATAAAAGATTTCACGTGGTATGTAGTTATTTTTTAATCAAATGCAGGTACTAGGTAAATCTTGGAAGTAAAATGATTAAAGTTGGAAATCTATGCAAAAAAAGTGAAAAAGGTGCCAAAAGATGCGTGGAACTTAAGGAATTGGCAAATGATTAAAGATGTCAAAGATCGTTAAAAATCGCAAAGAGGAATCATGTGAAAAAGGCATATCACGGTCGTGACACACATATCACGATCACGACTTGTTAACTTTCAAAATAGAAAGTTGCCAACCAAGTATTCATGGTCGCAACCTTGATGATTTTTTGGTTAACTCTTCTCTTTGTTCAACCGCCAGATAAGAACGATCAATCGCCATCAACCATCATCAACTACCAAACAAAAACACACCTTTTAGAAGTCAACCAATCATGAAAAGGTGCATTTCCATTATGGATAAGATCAAACCACTTCAACCAATCACAATGAAGCGGTGTAATTCTTCGCCAATGGATACGATTCTTCGTTTGGATAGACACAACCCTTCGTACTCTATAAATAGGGCTCTAAACTCACCAATTTCGTGGCAAGAGGGGATTTTGAGTGATTATCTGTGTGTCATAGTGCATAGTGTATGCATAGATAGAGAGTAAAAATATCTAGATTTCGCTACGTTCATAAGTGTTAGCGAGAAAATGTATATGTGATTTGAACCTTATTTCGATCACTGGATTTCTTTACATATTCAAGCATTTGTTGTATAAGTGTAATTGCAAATCACTATCAATAAAAGTTTTCATTCTTCAATATTCGTTTATTCGATATTCACAAAGAATATCATCCTAGCAGAGGTTCTGTACTAGTCAAGATCGAATTCAAAGCAGACGCAGGAATTGCGGGAATTGACGACTCCCATTAAAGAGTGGATACGATTTGATCAACTTTAGCTTTCACTTGCATACCTTATAACTTTGCTTTGCTTTCTACTTATTCTTTCTATTTCGAAGTTTATGATATGTCTATGTGTCATAATGTGTATTTCATGTTGAGTCGTTTATATTAATCAAGTTATATGCTTTTGAGTTAACTTTAAGAGTAGTTTCGGAGTTAATGAGATTATGTATAATCGCTGGATCTATGATTATAATGCTGTTTAGTGAGCCAACATTTTTGAAATGGTAACTTGCTAAATATGGCTATGTGAGAGCGACCCGTATCAAGCATAATAATATTGTTATCCAGGTTTATATAATCATTTTAATTCGTTTGGACTAGATTTAGAAAAGTCATTTCATGTATTGCTCTACGGTGAATAATTGAATATCTGAATGTCTAGAACCGAATCTGTTAAATTAATCTAGTGTAAATAATATCTTAGATGATTTTGCATATTTTCTTTGCTATACTTGTTCATATGGAATATCTGTATACTTTTTATCTTCTCTAATCTTTCATACATTTTTCTATCCATCCATCATTCCAATCTTCCAAAATAAGTTACATTATTTTCTTTTGTTCCATTCCTCTTGTTGATCTTTAGAACTGGTTCCTTCCCTGTGTGATCGATATATTTTAAAACTACATCGTGATTGTATACTTGCAGTGGTCACCATTTTTCTATTTAGATAAGCGGTATTGACAACCATGGTTCTTATTTTGAACTCTTATCTTATATTTAGGAAAGTGAGAGACAAGATTTTTGGCTTCTTTATAAAATATAAACCCTCAGAGTCAGTAGAGTCAAAACCTTGCGAACAAGTTTTTGGCACCATTGCCAGGGATAAGTCGTTCAGAACTAGTATAGCCAAAAACTTTTCGATCAAGTTTTTGGTGCCATTGCTGGGGAAGGCAAATGCTTTCTAGAGATCAAATTGCCGGAGAACGGGTAATTATATTTATGTGTCTATGAATTATGATACTAAGTCTAAAAATTGAAGAAATAAAAGAATTGAAGAAGATCGCGACAGTGACTGTAGATCGCGCTCGGGAAGTTATACAACAAAATCTTCTGTTCCTGTTTTGAAGGAAATCACGATCGCGACAGGCCTTCGCGATTGTGACACAGGCCCCAGATTCTCCTTCAAAATATACGGGTTTACTCTTTTCTTTTCTTTTATTTTCCAAATTTTAGAATGGTGTTTTTTTTTGTGTTTTTTGTTTTTAGTTAAGCCTCTCACAATGAGGACATTGTGTTCTTTAGTGTGGGGGGCATTTGTAAAAATCTCGAAAAAGCAAAAAAAAAAAAATAAATAAAATGGAAAAAATCGAAGAATTTGAAAATTTTTCTTGATTTTTATTGTTATTTATACATTATCCATACCTATACTTTACTAACAATTATCCAAGGTTATTGTGAGTATTAGGTATTACAAGTTTGATGTTAGTGCAAAATTTGAGCGCATCTTGAAATTGAGCGTTATTAGCACAACATTTATCAATTTGGCAAGGATGAGTGGTGATTAACATTCGAAAGCAACATTCCAAGTAAGTTTCGATTTACATTTCAATGCAACATGAATTAGTATAAGTTGTATAGTTTTAGTTTAATTCTACCGATAAGTTTAAGTGGAGTACTATCTAGTAGTATTCTTACTATGAGTTTTATATGCAAATCTCGAATAAGTCCTATAAGTATTGAGTGTGTATAAAGTGTTGGGAAACTATATCCATAATACTTTGAAATAAATCAATCAAGGATGAGGGTATTAAGAGTGAAAAATCAAAAGACAGAGAGGATAACCAATGAGTTATGCAAAAGGTGAGGAATGATACGGAGCAGAAACTGCAACTATTCAATGAGTGAAAAAAGAAAAATAGCATAGCATGAAAAATGGGTGCAAAGTACAAAGTACTTCAAAAACATAAGCTTAAAAGAAAAAAAAATGAGAGAGTGTTATGGAGCAATGTGACCATTGAAAAAAGGGGAGAGTGGTATGTAGCATAAAATGCAACCACTTAGAGTGTTTTAACATCCTAGGTTACCTAAAAATGCCTTGAGAGAAAATTATTCAAAGTGTGCTTTCTATGTCCTTTATACTTTATACTATGCTTAAGAGAAGGAAATATTTGAGTATGCACATAACACTTATATGAAGATGCGATTCGGTTGAACCTCCATTATGGGCAAAGGTATGCAACTAGACTATATGAATTGTACATTACTAATTTGTGGCAAATTTCGAACTTCAACTTGAATTTTATGCAACGTGGGAATGTGGTACTCACCACAATTATCTTTCGCCAAATAAGGTAGAACTTGGATAACTAATTTATACACTTATGTTGAATTTACCTTGAGGACAAGGCAAAAGTTAAGTATGTGGATGTGATAAGTGTATAATTACACTTATTATCATGACAATTTTACACATTAAACACTATAGTTTAAGTCATTTTTATACTTCATATAAAAGATTTCATGTGGTATGTAGTTGTTTTTTATGCAAATACATGTACTAGGTAAATCTTGGAAGTAAAATGATTAAAGTTGGAAATCTATGCAAAAAGAGTGAAAAAAGTGCAAAAAGATGCGTGGAACTTAAGGAATTGGCAAAGGATCAAAGATGTCAAAGATTGGTAGAAATTACAAAGAGGAATCATGTGAAAAAGGCATGTCATGATCATGACACACATATCACGATCGTGACTTGTTAATTTTCACAACAGAAAGTTGCCAACCAAGTATTCACGATCTCTACAATCATTCGTGATCGCGACCTTAACAGTTTTTTGGTAAACTCTTCTCTTCTTTCAACCATCGAATAAGAAAGATCAACCGCCATCAACTACCAAAAGAAAAGACACCTTTTGGAAGTCAACCAATCATGAAAAGGTGCCTTTCCATTATGGATAAGATCAAACCACTTCAACCAATCACAATGAAGCGGTGTAATTCTTCACCAATGTATACGACTCTTCGTTTGGATAGATGCAACCTTTCATACTCTATAAATAGGGCTCCAAACTCAACAGTTTCATGGCAAGAGGGGATTGTGAGTGATTATATGTGTGTTATAGTGCATAGTGTATGCATAGATAGAGAGTAAAAATATCTAGATTTCGCTACGCTCATAATTGTTAGCGAGAAAATGTATAAGTGACTAAAACCTTATTTCGATCACTAGATTTCTCTACATATTCGAGCGTTTGTTGTATAAGTGTAATTGCAAATCACTTATTAATAAAAGTTTTCATTCTTCAATATTTGTTTATTCGATATTCACAAAGAATAGCATCCCAACGGAGGTTCTGTATGAGTTGAGACCAAATTTAAAGCAGATGCAGGAATAGCGAGAATTAACGACTCCCATTAAAGAGTGGATACGGTTTTATCAACTTTAGCTTTCACTTGCATACCTTACAGCTTTTCTTTGCTTTCTACTTATACTTTCTATTTCGAAGTTTATGATATGTCTATGTGTCATAATGTGTATTTCTTGTTGAGTCTTTTATATTAATCAAGTTATATGCTTTTGAGTTAACTTTAAGAGTAGTTTCGGGGTTAAGGAGATTGTGTATAATCACTGGATCTGTGATTATAACTCTTTGTAGTGAGCTAACATTTTTTGAATGGTAACTTACTAAATATGGCTATGTGAGAGCAACCCTACTAAGCATAGTAATATTGTTATCCAGGTTTATATAATCGTCTTAATTCGTTTGCACTAGATTTAGAAAAGTCATTTCATGTATTGCTCTGCGGTGAATAATTGAATATCTGAATGTCTAGAACCGAATCTGTTAAATTAATCTAGTGTACATAATATCTTTGGTGATTTGGCATGTTTTCTTTACTATACTTGTTTGTAGGGAATATCTGTATACTTTTTATCTTCTCTAATTTTTTATACATTTGTCTATCCATCCATCATTCAAATCTTCCAAAATAAATTACATTATTTTCTTTTGTTCCGTTGTGAGAGGGTGACACGGAGCGGTGGGCTAAGAACGCGTTGAGAATGAGAGGCGCGGTCCACTGGGATGTTTGTAAAAAAGAAGCACCAGGTCGGGGACCCGGAAAAAAGGTTGAAAGTGAAAGGGAGAAAACTTTTTTTAGATCGGTTCGAACTCGAATCCGTCGTCTCTTAGTGTGGAGTCTTCACCTGGATTAGCTCTTTCCAGGAATTAGAGTCCTATGAGGCTTAACGTCCGAGGGATGGCCCACCAAGACACAGAGATTCAAGCCCGGGATAAGTTGCTTATTTCTTAAGTGATCACATTATATTAGATCTATAGAAAACCGTATTTTCTTAGTTATACATATTCACACTTAGGTCATTTTTGGAGTTTATATGCATGATTCACGTATAGAAAAAGCAGTAAATCCATCCACAAAGTGGAATAATAAACTATTCACAAGGTAGTAAATAAATGCGGAAAGTAAATGCAGAAAATAAAAATTACAAGGCTTCCAAAAATCGGGGGATACAACCGCCCGCTAACCTATTAATTACATTTCCTCAAAAATATGTTTGTGATACCCGAAGGAAAAATAAAATCCTAAACATACATCTAACCTGCATCCACAAAGGTTCGCAATGGGATATCACATATGTTCGATTTGATTTTAGCGAGGCCCACGTGGCCTAATTAAAACATCGAAGATTTTAAAGTTGTTATTTTAAATAAAAATAGTTTATTTTTATTTACACGTATGTTGGTCTATTTTATTAGTGAAAATGACCGCATGGAAAAATGTGAGGTCTGTTATCCACCACTATGAGTGGGCGACATAGAGCGGTGGGCCGAGAGCGCACGATTTCATAAGCGTGGTCCACCGGGGTGTTTGAAAAAAGGTGCACTGGGTCGGGGACCCAGGAAAAAAGGTTGAAAGAGAAAAGCAAAAACATTTTAGGTCGGTTCGAACCCGAATCCGCCATCTCGTAATGTGGAGTCGCCACCTGGATTAGATCTTTCCAGGAATTAGAGTCCTGTGAGGCTTAACGTCCGGGGGATGGCCCACCAAGACACAGAGATTCGGGTCCGGGATAAGTTGCTTATTTCTTAAGTGATCACATTATATTACATCTACAGAAAACCGTATTTTCTCAATTACGCATATTCGCACTTAGGTTCTTTTTCGAGTTTACATGCATGATTCACGTATAGAAAAAGCAGTAAATCCATCCACAAAATAGTAAATAAATGCGGAAAGTAAATGTGGAAAATAAAAATTACAAGGATTTCAAAAATCAGGGGATGCAACCACTCGCTACCCTATTAATTACATTTTCTGTAAAACATGTGCAATACCCGAAGGAAAAATAAAATCCTAAACATACATCTAATCCTAATCTACCTGCATCCACAAAGGTTAGCATAGTGGATAACACGTATGTTCGATTTTAAATTTAGTGAGGCCCATGTGGCCTAAAAAAAATTCAATCGCGATATTGTGTTTGTTATTTAAATAAAATAGTTCATTTTATTAGCATGTTGGTTGCTCATTTTAATTAATGAAATTGCTCGCATGGTAAGCTGGTTAGGGCTGTTTATTCGGTAATTTGTTTTATTCCCTTCGTGGGGGTGTTCTAACATACATCTCCTTTTAATAAAGAAAAAGATGAAGAAGAATTACAACAGTTGAAATAAAATAAAATGATAAAAATTCTAGGTTCACAAATTAAATCAGAAGAAGAAATTAAACACTGAAAGCATGAGAATTGCAGTTGTAGGATCTTAGAGGCTTACCCTTACGGAATGAATCCACTTTGAAGATATCCGATTGGCCGTTGAAAACCCTCCTCGTCCTTTATGTTTCGGTAAAAAAATTGTGTAGGATGTCCAAAAAAACAGTTCGTCTTGTTCTTGGAAATTAGGTCATTCTAAAGCTATATTTTATCTGATAATTTTTGGGATCCTGATAATCGAAAATGACCCGACTATTTATAGGAAAATCTCGAAAAATCCAAAAAAGGTAAGATTTTCCGGTAAGGGGTCTCGCCGGAAAAAAAGTCCAGCGATGCCCCTCACCGGGACTTTGGCGAGGCCATGTGTCTCGCCAAAGCTTGGCGAGGCAAGGGCCTCGCCAAAACTTCGCGAGGCTTGCCTCGCCGAACCCTTTTTGGCGAGGTTGCCTCGCTCGCCTTTGGCGATGCAGGCCCCGGATCTGGTTTTCCATCATGTTTTATGTATTTTTTATTATTTTTTAATTATTATCTGAATAAAATTAAATAATTTTATTAAAAACGTCCTTTTGAATTTTGAGACGAGAAGGATTCCCATTCGGATGCATCGGGATACTCGAAAATTGTGTGATTCGAGGATAAAATCTCAAAAAAGCCATCATCATCGAACGCGCGAGCTGGTATAAAATCCCGTGTTCACAGCTACCCCTCGTGTGATAATTGCTGGTTGTATAACCAGTATTATCACACGAAAAGTGTGGAGGGATTGAGAGAATACCTAACCAGTGTGGTTGGTGACTTCTTGTTCCCAATTGGTGATGACATAGGCCTTCCTTTCTAGTGCTGTGTCTTCATATGGTCATCCGTCTCCTTCAGAATCCCTTAGGTACTTGATGCCCCTTATGGGCGGGTCGACCGTTTCTTTCTACGGCATCCCTGTTGTAGTCGGCAACCATTTCGTTCTCCGGTTGATAAATGGGACTGTTTCTTTCTTCAGCCATCGAGATAACCATTTCTTTCTTCGGTTATATTCTGAATTTCTTTAGTAGGATGTTGACTTACTTCCTGTGACAAGTCGGGGAAAAGATAATGTTAATACATTTGATGGTGAATGTTTTAATTATTTGATTGAGTTTATGCGAAGCAAAAATTTTTTCCCCTTCAATCAAAAATTGAAACATAATAAGTAAATAAGTTTAATAAGAAATTCGAGGGTGTCCCGAAAACCGCTCCGTTGTTTAGGAGGGTTTTGTGGCGTTGTAACGCTGACTTTAGGCTTGAATGGGCTGTTGTCTTGTTTGTAGGTCCCTTATGTGGAGATGGAGGTTCTTGTTTATCGGGACGATGTTTCCCCAGTTCGGCATCGTCTTTACCTGTAAATGACGTGATGTGAATGTAATGTATGCATGAATAATATTTATCATATGATGTATGTTCGTTTATTATAGGCGCTGTGGGCTTCGTTCATTGAAGAGCCTTCTCTTGTGCTGGTGCACTGTTGCCCCTATGACTTGTCTTGTTAGGGATTCCATGGATGACTCCCTCAAAGCGACAACCATGGGTTCGTAGAATCAGATTCAAGTTCATAGCTTGGATCTGATTTGAAGAAAGTTTGGATGAATCGTTGATCCCACATTGTGTCGGTGATGATTGCTTGGAAGCCGTTTGTCCAAAGTGTTGAAGATATATGATGCCTCATATCATTCCGATGAGGAGATGATGAATTTGATCTTTCTTTGGTTCTAATTTCTGCATAGATTGCCCTTACGGGTTTTCAATCTATCGAACCTCGTCTTAATTTTTGCCTGGACGACCCTTTCAGGTTTTCAATCCAGCAGACTCATTTTTCTTTTTTTTTCGCATTTTTTGGATGTTTACTTGTGACATTCTACCATTGGCATGCAAGCAATCAAAATAAACATATGCATAAAGATTCAACAAAAATGACAATTCATTGATGAACTTAACAGGGGTATAAATGTTTCAAATGATTTGACTCCTACCATTAATTAGCCTTTTCAGGTTTTCTAACCAATGTGGTTCTCTCGATGTCCTAAGTTTTGCCTGAGCCGCCTTTTTCGAGTTTTCAACTCAGCGGACTATTCTTTTTATGTTTTGAAAATAGGCCCTAATTTTTGCTCAACTAACCAAGTGTTAATTGACCGGCTAATTACGAATATATTTTTTTTATTTGTACTGCTTTTAAAGATTTATTTCTTTCACTTATGCGTGATAGCAATTGTGTAAGACTTGGTTGATTTGGTAGATTGACTGTCGTCCATGTCTATGACTTCAGTTGTTATCTCATTCAGCATTTTCTAATCGATTGGTTGGTGCTCGCGCCGCTTTTCTAGCTTGACGTGTATCTGATGATGGGTCTTGATTATCGGCATTTCCTTTGATGGTGCAATGATTGCCCCACAAATAGTAGCAACTTGTGTGAAGGAACTATTGATGTGTTCAACAGCCTGACTCCTTTTTGTCTTTAGTATTTTGTTTGATCAACTCATGAATAGCGGTGATCCATGTGATGGAGTTGTTGACGTGTTCAACTATCTGACTCCTTCTTTGTGTTATTGCACCGGTTGTGATGGAGTTGTTGACGTGTTCAACGATATGATTCCTTCTTTGTGGCATTGCGCCAGCTGTTTGGTCACATTAATGGTTGTGATGGAGTTGTTGACGTGTTCAACAACCTGACTCCTTCTTTGTGGCATCGCACCGGTTGTTTGGTCCCAACTTGCTTGTTCAACATTTTGACCTTATTCTAGCTCCGATCCTTTTGATCTTTGCATGAATCAGTAGACGTTTCATGCTTAAAGATCTTTTCATTGATCTTTCATCCTTTGTATGACGAGGTAATTGCTATCACGCGTTGTCTAAGTACATGTATTTATCTCTCACTTTCTCTCAAGAGTCAAATCATTTGAATTTATTGTGGAGAATCCATTTATACCCAAATTAATTTCATGAAATAATGTGTCACGTGTGCTAAAAACATTATGTATATGTTTATGAGAATGCGTGATGTCATTAATAAAATATTAAGCAAATAAACTGTGTTCAATTTATTCAAAATAATTCAAAAGCCCTGTGGGCAAAGTAGCTAAATGCTAATTATTACATAATCATCCTTCATGTTAGTCCTCCCTAGATGTATCAATGTATTCGAAATGTTCCATCCTATCCGCCTTCTCAAACACCTCTTGGTAGCTCGAAAAGACGTCTGATCCAAACTTGTTCCTGTATGATGGCAGTGTACCATCCAGAAGCTTGGTTATCATCTCTGGTAGAGTTAAGCAAGCTCTAAGCCTGACCTGTGTGGCCATCCAGCGTGCATAGTAGGATTTAAAGCTCTCACCTTGCCTTTGCATTAAAGCCTCCAGATGTTGCATTGTGGTTTCCACCTGAGAGTTGAAAGCATAATGCTCTAGCATAGCTTGAATGAGGCTATTCCAATTGTTAGCTAAGTCCAACGGAAGATGGCTGTACCATTCGTTGACCGGGTGACCTAAGGTGATGACGAAGAGATTAGCCATCATTCGATCGCTGACCCTCAATGCTCTCATCACTATCTGATAATGCGTTTAGTGAGCTCGCGGGTTGCGAGATCCTATGTACTTCTCAAACTACGTCATAGCGAAGTTTGGGGGCAAGCTATCTTCATCCCCATTTATCGGTTATGTAGGGTATGTGTTCCTTAGGTGGCCACCGTGAATGGCCAAGAACTATTACTATAGTTCCGCCATGCCAGGTTGTTGGAGGATGGCATCCCCTGCACATGGATAAGAGCCATGTTGCCCCTGGGGATATGCCATAAATTGGGGCAGTTGAGGTGCTTAGAACTGTGAAGTGACAGACGTACTTCAGTTGGGAATAGGCTATTGGGTCACTCCTTGGTAGGAAGGCCCTGGTGTGAATGCCGGTTGGATAGTTTGTTCGAGAAAGAATTGACTTTAGTTCAGCTGACTTTGTCCTACCCCAAACTGATAAAAGGTAGTTGGGGGAGTCATGAGTGAAGTAGGAGGTCCCCTTGTCGGATTGATATTATTGAGGGTGACCTCTGGGCTGGGCACTGCATTCTGGGTCCTCTCGAGGTGTTGGCGAATGAGCGTAGCTAGCTGTTCGCTATTGGCAAAGGCGTTTATAGAAGTTGCAATCTCGGCGCTCATCGATGATTGCTAAGAATTTTATCCTGTACAGATAGGGTGATCTTCCCTCGAACCTTCTCCTTGTGGATTGGCCATAATAGTGCGTTGAACTGAATATGAGTCTGAATCCGAGTCCTCACTTGAGTCAGTGTACGGAACCCCCTCCAGATTAGCCATAATTGGGGAAATGCGGACCAGGCGATGAGCAGACCTCTTCCAAGCCCCTTTGATACATGAGCATAACATTAGACCGTGCATGTAAGATTCGTGATATGAGTCTTAATGCGGGAAATGCGTGTGATGTTTAATGTCATGGCTACATTCACAAGGGTTCACCATGCCATGATGTGAAATAACATGTATGCCAATCCATTTGAAACAAATAGGTTAGTCGTTAGGTAAAGATGAAAATATGTGGAAATGAAAATCCAACAATGGGGGTTGGATTTGAGACTTGTACAATATCGATGTGACATCGTAATATGAGTGGTGTAAGTGAGGTGACTAAGTTACCTATGTAGTAATAGGTCAATGGTTTGAGGTTTTGTATTATGACTAGGTCTCATGGGATGAGGAGGTCAAAATTGTTTCAGGTAAGCGATGTGACATACCTTAATAAAAATAACTACCATATGTAGCTATCTAATGAATGATTTGGTTATTTTGCCCAATTAGGCAGAGTTTTTGGATACCTATGTGGTCATCACTATTTGAGGGTATGTAGTAATACATGAATTATTACCTCACGTGGGCAAATGATTCGGGTATGAAGCGTTTACCCTTGAAGTATTTGGTAAGGTAAGTAAGTTCTCTCCATTTGAGCTTAGGTTAGGACATCAACTGGGACATCCTTTAACGTGGGAAATGATTTAGGTAGGTATTTGCCCCGTTTGGGCTTTTGGTGCGTATAATCGCACCGAAAGGGTTGCGAGTTGGATGTTGAGTGGATATTTAATGGGTAATGTGGTGGAAAGGTTATTTCCCCTTATGGGCTAAGTGTCGGATGTTAAGTGGACATCACGTAGTAAAAGGAAGGTATGTTTTCCATGTGTAGTCTAATAACAGGATGTCAAGTGGACATCTCACTGAAAAAGGGGTAAGTGATGTCCCTAAGTGGTTTTTATGTTGTCCTAGGGTGACAAGATCTATAGTGTCAACTGTGCCTAAGTATATGTGGTATTATGATGATAATGTGATAGGTACATTTAATATCATGAGTGTGTGCAATCGAGTGTCTATACAAAAATTCGTGGTTAGTATGACATTTGTACAATGATAAATTGAGTATGCAACATCATATCTTCCAACCATACAACTCCCACGTGTAGGGTTTTTGGTTGGTCTCTATCCTAAGTTTGGTTCATCTTAGGATCATGAAGATATAAGGAGCGCACCTGCAAGAAAATATAATGCATGATCGCGTGTTTGGGTAACACCTTAGGGAAAATGCCTATGTTTTATTTACATGAAGGTTACAGATGGGTTGTTGATGTAGAAGGTTCTTGTTGCGCTAAAATACACTCCAAGCCTCTAACGAGGGAGGTACATGCGATATGGCAACAAGTGCTCCACCAGCTCGAGTACTATCTTTTCTCAGGGAGGCAAATTAGTACAAGAGAAAACTTCGTGGTAATAGGGGTACTTTAGACTTATGGGCTAATCCCTTCTACTGCAATGCGTTATTATGAATATGTCAAAATTAAGAGAAAACGGAATAATGTGATCAATAATTTTCGGCACTTATCCAAAATCTGAAACCTTTGAAAAAACAAGTTTTAGAAAAA
>CATIWQ010250331.1:0-12649 GCA_949673415.1 Euphorbia schlechtendalii | reverse complement strand
AGTCATATATGTGCATTGTCTTGTCTTTGAGTCTTTGCATTCTCATATTTCCAAACTAGTTTTTAGGAAAGGCATATCTACTCTACTCTTCTTATTTGCATATCTTTTCAACTTTCACCAAATCTATCTTCAAAATTATTTTAAAAAACCTTCACATCATTTTCTTTTCGATTTTTGAACTAGACCTTCCCTGTGGGATTGATATCTTTTAAAACTACATCGCAACTGTATACTTGCAGTTATCATCATTTTTCTATTTGATAATCGGTGCTGACAACACCTTTGATCAAGTTTCCGGGCACCATTGCCTAGATTTTCAAATCCCTTTGGTTCTTAGCCAAAAGACTCGTGATACGATTTTATTTATTATTATCAAGTGGAAAAATGGTGAACATGTATAATCACTGGATCTGTAATATAACGCTATTTAGTGAGCCAACATTTTTGGAATGGTAACTTGCTAAATGTGGCTATGTGAGATCGACCCGTACTAAGCATAGTATTGATGTTGTCCAGGTTTATATGATAGTCTTAATTCATTTGCGCTAGATCTAGAAAAGTCATTTCATGTGTTGCTCTGCGACGGATAATTGAACATCTGAATATTTGGAACCGAGTCTATTAGATTAGTTTAGTGAATCGTCTCATCTTTGTTGAACTTGCATGCTTTCTCTACTATCCTTATTTTGTAGGAAAATCTATATATTTAGATTCTCTAATCTTTCATACCTGTATTAACTCATTCTTCATTCTAACCCTCCTATCCAAAAATATCAATACATATTATTTTCTTTATCCTTTTTCCCTATTTGATCTTTAGAGATAGTCTTTCCCTGTGGGATCGATATCTTTTAAAACTACATCGCAACTGTATACTTGTAGTTATCATCATTTTTCTATTTGATAAGAGGTACTGACAACACCTATATTTTTTGTGAACAAGTTTTTGGCGCCATTGATAGCCAAACTCTTTGCGTAAAGATTATTAAACTTATCAGTAGAAAACTGGCGAATAGTGAAGAATGTGTGACTGCCCTGCAAGCAAAAATTACTCATAGGCCACTAACATGCACTAGCATAAAGCCAGCGTATACTGGCAGGCAGCAGGCCCACCAGCAGCTCTCAAGCCTGGCTTGCAGGTCAAGCAAGCCAGTTAGGGCTTATCTTGTTGGCAGTGCACAACCCGTGTTAGCGGGCTATGCGGGTGGGTCAACTCGCAAAGCCTAGTTCTCCGCACATATGACCCGCATGTGGGATGGGAATTTTCCCCATCCCACATTGCTAAAAAGGGGAGCTTTCAACTCCCCTTCTCTCAATATATAGCCTCCTCCTTCTCCTTTGTTACTCACTTCACCTTCTTAGTTTTGATATCTTTTCTTCGTGAGCTTTTTGCGAGATTCTCCACTTATTTCTCCATCGTTGCAACAATTCTTTTGAAGGATCATTCATATTTTGAAGTGAGCCTAATAATTTATATATTCAGGTTGGTCTTCAAGTGGTCTAGCAGTTGCTGTTTACCAACAAATTCTCCCTCAACGGGAGGTTTTGGTCGGTGAAGATTCGTGTGGATCAATCATAGAGGCTATCCTATTTTAGAGGCTAGTGCTAATGGAGTGTTGTCCAATTATTCTAAGGGAGTGCCACACCAAAGGGAAGGTACGCATGAATTGGTAGTGTTCTTAACTTAGATGCTAGGTTTCTTTTATTAAGTTTTATAAACCTAGGAGCATCTATGTATCGTTTCAACTTTGATTATATCAATCATGACATGCTTAGGAGTTCCTTTAGGGTTAATTTTATGTTTTGAAATTCTACCTTGCAAGTTTGCATGTCCAATTACTATCTTAATTAACCAGCAGTAATCATCTATATCATCCTGGCACTAGGGTATGAATAAGTATGACCCAAAATATAGCAACTCCCACACAAGGTAACAAATATCTCAAGTCTAAGGACACTTCTACTACTATTACAATAAGACATGACACCAACACATGGATATAGTTATTTATGAGTGTCTATCTTACAATAGTCGCCAATTTATTTCCTGAGTACATTCTTGTGTTAACTCAAGTACCACCTTCAGCTCGTGAGAATAGTTACTTCATCAAATACAAGGAGTAAGCCTACACGTGCTCTTATGTCCACTTCATTGATGTGAAGTCTCAATGAAACTATAACTAGGGATATTTAGACCATTCATAGTAACACGTGTGTAGTTCTCACATCACATAGCTCCCACTGTGTCATCGAACTTTCACACTATGAAATAGTCATGGACTTTGTCTTATCTAAAACTCCACTCAATTGAGTTAAATACTCAATTCATTCATTTTCATCACATAGGTGATTCTAAATAAACAAAAACATCAATTCATTCATCAATTTACACAACATAAGGGTATAACATCGTAACATGGGATTGTTACCATAGTAAGGGGTTACAACTGTTTCCTCACCCACACTAAAACCCCAACATTCCACTTCACTTCACTACATTCAATCTCATCCCTTGAGATATCACACTAAACTCTCTCGACCACATGATCTCTCTCGACCTCCTCACTCAGAGGTTGGGATATCATTTCATTGCTTCATGAGTATTCAAAAAACATTTAGGGCTCATAATTCATAAAAAATGCATTACCTAACCCAATTGTTATTTAATTTTTCATCTTCTTCGATTCTTTCGTTATTGTGTTCCCATTCTTTCGCTATGGAAAGCCATAATACCCGATAAAGAACCTTCTTAGTCACCCTAAAAAAATCTAGATTAAATGAAATTAGAGATTTTTGGGTGATGGGAGATCCGATATTTAGCTTTTCGCCCCACAAACATCGAATTTATTCATGCAGTGCTCACTTTTTGGGATCCCTTAGATCGTGTCTTCCAATTCTTTACCCAAGATTTAAGCCCAATGATTGAGGAGTATGAGGCTATTCTGGGTAACCCTTTCCCCCAATGATTGCTAATTGTGGTGCTGAGTTATTAGTTAAGACCTGTAGACTCATTGAGAGAACTGTGGAACATGGACTTTGTTGATCATTATCTATCTCATTTCCCAAAGATTGGAGGCTTCTAAGTTGCGGCGGTCGTAGATTGGTGCTTTTCTACTTTGCAACATCGCTTATCCATTTATGGTGGCCCTACTACTTATATCGACATTCATGTGCGAAGTAGGTAGCATTGCCCCATTCTAATTGGTTTTTTTCCTATAGTAGCATGTCTTGGGGAGCTTCACCAATCGTTATTGGACTAGCAGAGAATTTATTATGCATGGAGACTATGAGGGCTAATCTGAGCTTGATTGGAGACCACTTCACCCTATTAAAGGTTTAGCTCTTAGAGAAATATGCTTTGATTCACGAGCCGAGACAAGCTTATGAGAAGTACAAGGCCATTCATTAGGGCGAGAGAAGACTCTGCATTATAGACCACCATAGATTGATAGTGGATGATTGAGTATATATCATGAGAGGATACATAGATAGCCACATCTACTAGGTTTTCCCCTGGTGGAAGGTTACTGACTTTGCTACCCATGTTCATGCTTACGGTGCCCATCTACTTAGATTATAGAGTATCACTTCCTATTCCCTAGCACGGCTTTTTCGAAAGTATGGGAAGAATCAGTGAGTTCCTAAGGATTTTTACCCTACTCATGCCCCCATCTAGGATAATAGATTACCCAATCATATCCTCGAGAGATGGGCCGGACACACTTCTTTCATTACATTGTACCATACTCACCGAGTGACCACTAAGGCCGATGTCTACTGTCAAAAATAACTTCAAGAGATTTGAAAGCTCACTAACCTAGACTAGCATGAAGAGGCTAATATAAAATGGAAGTATGCTGAAAGAAGGTTGTAGTAAAAGATCTAATACCTCTCCCGCTTCTTTAGATATACCACTACTGCTATGACAAAGGAAGACCCTCCCCCTGTGGAGGAAGAAGAAATTATTCTGATGTAATTTCTATTTTGATAAACTCTATATGTAAGACCTTTTATTTTTATGTAATACCCAGATTATGCTTTACTTGATTGATGTTTCACCTTACGGCACCATGCATTTATATGAGTCTACACATAATATTTTTTGCATATATGATTATCTTTGCAAGAAATTAACTTGGGTACAAATGAATCATCTATATCTAATGATTTAAACCCTTGTGAAAAAAGAGAAATTGAAAATGTGCTTAGGCATTGCGTGAGTGCTTTTTCCTGGTCATATGAAGACAACCCAAGCGTTAGTAGAGAGATTGTTCAACATCGAGTTCCTATTTGTCCGAAGTTTAGACTAGTGAAGAAAAAATTGTATCAACTCCATCTAAAATGAGTAGAAGTAGTGAAGTAGCTCGAAGCCAAATTTCCTCAAGGTTATGATAGCTTTAACCTGTTTGCAAGCTAATAGTTGAGTTATCAAATAAGTAGTAGTCAATCGTATAGAATGAATAGTGTTACTTAGCCTTCGATAGAATCAAAGCTTTCAATGAGCCAGTTCTTAAGTCGATGACTCTAGGCAAGCCTCTCATCCTCTATTTAGCTATCAAATAAATCTTAGTAGGGGTAATGCTTGTCCAAGAACAAGAGGATAAGTGCGAATATGTAGTGTACTATCTGAGCAAGAAGCTTCTTCAGTATAAAAGCCGATATACGGTTGTTGAGAAACTTGTGCCACAATGGTCCATCTCACTAAAAGCTCATGCACTACTTCCAATCCTACAGGATTCAAGCTATGGTTAAAATTAATCTGATGAAGTATCTCTCTCTGGAAATCTCTCTCATTGGTTTCTTCTTCTCTCTAAATTTGATATCGAATATGTCTCAAAGAAGCTGATTAAGGATAGAGTAATAATAAAATTTCTTGCCAATAAAGCCCTTAACTCTAACTATGTAGATAATTTAGATTTTCAGGATCAGAAGCTAACTATCGTAGAGTTAGCAAATGAAGAGTGAAAAATGTTCTTTAATGAGGCTATGAATTGTTGAGGGTAACTATGTGGTTGCTTCTTCTCTCTAAATTTGTTATTGAATATGTCTTAAAGAAGGTGATTAAGGATAGAGTAATAATAAAATTTCTTGTTAATAAAGCCCTTGACACTAACTATGTGAATAACTTAGATTATTAGGATGAGAAGCTAACGGTCATAGAGTTAGCAAATGACGAGTGAAAAATGTTCTTTGATGGGGCTATGAATTATCGAGGGGTAGGTCTCGGGGTTATCCTAGTAACACTTCATAATGAGGTCATCTCACTCTATAAGTGCCTTGGATTTCCAATAACTAATAATGGGGTAGAATATGAAGTATGCCTCTTTGGCATGCAAGCTTTGAGAAATGTCAGAACAATGAAAGTCACTATCACTAGTGATTTCGCTCTTGTTATTCGGTAAGTTATCAAAGATTGGGAAATAAAGGAAAAATCTCTTTAACCTTATCTTGATGCAGTTTGGGAATAAGCCACAAAATTCAAGAAGTGTCTATTTTGGCATATCCCCGAGATGAGAGTCAGATGGCGGATTCTTTAGCTCTAGCCTCTTTGTGGAAAGGGCTACAAACCAAATCCATCGAGCATGTGATCTTTCAATTATCCTAAGAGCCATTCTATTGTCACGCCTTCCCGGTCGCTATCAGCATGGATGAGAATTGTAGGTATCGGTATATAGTCAGTTTGACCCAATATAGGAAATTCCCACTAGGGGCAACAGACTCAGAATAATTATCTCTTCATAGGCTGGCTGCTCAGTTCAGAATTGTTAGTGATGATCTCTTCAAGCGCACTAGCAATGGCTTACTTTTATGGTGTCTTTCAGAAAAAGAAGCTTCTTTAGTCATGAACCATATCTATGGGGGAGATTATGGCCCTCACAGGAATGGCTTAGCATTAGCAAAGAAAATTTAGCAACAAGGTTACTTTTGGACTACAATGATGATCAATTGCATCTCTAAAGTGAAGAAATGTCTTGAATGCCAGATTTAAGGAAACATTAGTCATTAACCTCTATGTGATCTCCACAATCTTTCAACTCCTTGGATATTCTTAGCGTGGGGATCAATATCATTGGTGAGGTCCAATCTTCTTTGACTAATGGGCATTGTATATCATAGTGCAGTCAACTACTTCTCCAAATGGGTAGAGGCCAAATCTTTCACCAACATAACCACCAAGAAGATAGTCAAGTTAATTGAAAAGCATATCTTTGCGTGTTATGGATGCCTCAACATTGTGTTTAATAAGAGGGTTCAGTTCCAAGGGTCAACGACCGATCCAATTGAAAAATATGGTATTGAGCATCATCGCTCTTCTCTCTATAGACCTCAAGCCCAACGGGGTAGTGGAAGCAACGAATAAGTCAATCAATAAAATATTGTCCAAGATGGTGACTACTTACTATGATTGGGTAGGTAAGTTTCCATTTATGATTTTGAGGGTACAGAATTAGTGTGTTCACTCTAACAGATCAGCCCCCCTTTTCCATAGTCTATGGGATGGAAGTAGTTTTCCTAATGAAAATTGAGGTTAGATCCTTAGTGGTAGCCATGGAATCCAAGCTAAAAGAGTTAGATTGGGCAAAAGCTAGATTTGAGTAATTGAACATGATTTATGAGCATTTCTTGAAAGCACTTAGATCACCTTTAGAGGTATCAGCAACGCATGGAGAGAGCTTACAATAGCAAGGTCAAGAATCAAAGGCAACCCTTGAAAGCGAGGGACTTAGTCTTAAAGTAGCTAAAACCCTCTGAAGTTGATGCTAGAGGAAAGCTTAGACCTAATTGAGAAGGCTTATTCACAATCAAGAAAATCTATAACAAAGGAGTAGTTAAAGTAATAGACATGGACGACAAAGGGTTCACGAATCTGATCAATTAGTATTGTCTTAAGCGTTATCATGTTTAGATTAATGAATTAAATTTTGAAAAGTAGCATAATGAAAAAAGAGATTATGTAGCAAGCCCGTCAATTGTCTCTCTTCATATAGTTGATAAAAAATTAATGTATTCTTTTGTTGAATAGTCTGTTAAATTGAAAACATGAAAAGGGTGCTTTGCGCAATAATTAGGACAATAAGAGAAAATAGTCAACTGTCAACTAGAGAACCCAAAAGGGCTGGTTGGCAACAAGGGTTAAATCATTGGATAAAATTATACCCTAGTTATTCTCATTGATAGAAATGTCATTTTTGTTATTACGTGTATAATCATGATTGGATACATGTGTGTTGTGTTGAGAAACAACATAAGTAATGCAATTGCAAAATAAAAAAAGGAATAAAAAAGGGAAAGAAGAAATAAAAAAAAAGAGTCTACTGGACTGAAAACTTGAATGGGCGGTGCAGGAAAAAATTAAGACATTGTTCGAAAGATTGAAAACCCATAAGGGCAACCTATGCAAAAATTTGAACAAAAATGAACAAATAAAAAACATTCAATTCATCTCATCTTTTCAAGATGGCAAAGGACATGGCTATCTATCCCGGGGGTAAAGGGTGAATATCGTTAAATTTCCTTCGCAATATAAATTGTAACAATGGAGAGTAATGATAAGTGTATAATTACACTTATTATCACATTAATTTAATACAATAAACACTGTAGTTTTAGTCATTTTTATACTTCATATAAAAGATTTCATGTGGTACGTAGTTATTTTTTATGTAAATGCAGATACTAGGTAAATCTTAGGAGTAAAATAAGCTAAAGTGGAATTTTGTGAAAAAAGAGTGAAAAAGGTGTAAAAAGATGCGTGGAACTTAAAGATTCGGCTTAGGATCGAAGTTGTCGAAGATCGGTGAAGTTACAAGAAGAATTCTGAGTTAAACTCAATTCATTGTCGTGACAATCATTCGCGGTCGTGACTTGTTTACTTCAGAAATAGAAGATTGCATTTCAAAGATTCACGGTCATGACATGTGTATCGCCGTCGCGACATGGACGATTTTCTGGTATTATCTTTTTAACTAACAACCGCCAGATAAGCATGATCAACCACCATCAATAACCAACGAACAGACACCTATCAAGAGCCAACAAATCATGTAAAGGTGCTTATCCATTGTGTATTATATCAAAGCTTCTAAACTAATTAGAATGAAGAGATGCAATCTTTCACCAATGGACACAACCCTTCATTTGGATAGACACAACCCTTCAAACTCTATAAATAGGGTTCCAATCCTCTTCAATTTCATGCACCAATAGAGAGGAAAATAATAGAGTGCAATTAGAGAGAGATATAGTGTGTATAGATAGAGAGTTCGCTACGTTCTTAAGTGTTAGCGAGAAAATGTTTAAGTGATTCGAATCTATGTTTTGATTACTAGATTTCTCTATATTATTGAGCGATTGTTGTATAAGTGTACTTGCAAATCACTTATATATAAAAGCTTTCGTTCTTCAATATTAGTTTATTCGATATTCGCAAAGAATAACATCTAAGTGGAGGTTCTGTACGGGCCGAGAACGAATCCAAAGCAGACACAGGAATTGCGGGAATTGACGACTCCCATTAAAGAGTGGATACGGTTTGATCAACTTTAGCTTTCACTTGCATACCTTACAACTTTACTTTGATTTCTACTTATACTTTCTATTTCAAAGTTTATGATATGTCTATGTGTCATAATGCATATTTTGTGCTAAGTCTTTTATGTTAATCAAGTTATATGCATTTGCGTTAATTTTAAGAGTAGTTTCGGGGTTAACAATATCGTGTATAATCACAGGATCTATGATATAATGCTGTTTAGTGAGCCAACATTTTTGGAATGGTAACTTGCTAAATATGGCTATGTGAGAGCGACTCGTAATAAGCATAGTATTGACGTTGTCAGGTTTATATAATAATCTTTTCCCATTTGCGCTAGGATTAGAAAAGTTATTTCATCTGTTGCTCTGCGTTGAATCATTGAACATTTGAGTGTGTTGAACCGGGTTTGTTAGATTAGTCTAGTGCATCTTAACATCTTTGTTGAATTTGCATGTTTTCTCTGCTATACTTGTTCGTAGTGAAAATCTATCTATTTAGAGTCTCTCATCTATTACATCTATATTTACTCAACTTTTCATTATGATCTTCCCTTTCTTAAAATCTCAAAACTATTTCTATTTTCTTTTATTTTGTCTTTCCTTGTTGTTCTTCAGAGCTAGTCCTTCCCTATGGGATTTTTTAAAAATACATTGCAACTGTATACTTGCAGTTATCATCATTTTTCTTGTGATAAGGGGTACTGACAACACCTACATTTTTCGTGAACAAGTTTTTGGCATTATTATTGAGGATAAGTCTTACTAAACAAGTATAGCCAAATCTCACGAACATCTTTTTGGAACCGTAAAGATATTAAACTTATCAGTGGAAAAGTGGCAAACAAGTTTTTGGCACAGTTGCCGGGGAAGGCAATCGCTTTCTGAAGATATTTCCGGGGAAGGTAATAAAGTCTTAGATTAACAGCAATTTTATTTTTTTTATTATTATTAACTAATTATTAACATATTTTTCTTGCTTATTCATTAAGTTTTCTTTCTAGCGTGTGCATGCCAAGTATGCGTAGTTCAGGAGAAAGTTTGGCATCTTTCGAATTAGAAATAGAACGATTTGGTAGGGCAAGGAATAAAAAATATAAGAGACAAGAAAGAGGGATGGCTCAAGTTGAAGACCCACCACCTAATCCAAATGAAAATCCGAATCAAGATCAAGATCCACCCCAACCAAGGCTTATGGATTATGTTATCCCGACCATCAATGGTAACAATCAAGGAATTGCTAGACCACCGATTATTGTGAATCAATTTGAAATAAAACCAGAATTACTTCAAATGATTAGCAAAAATGTGCAATATTATGGTTTACCTAATGAAAACCCGAATTCAAACATTGTAAACTTTTTAGAAGTTTGTGATACCTTTAAAATGCCCAATGTTCTTGATGAAGCAATTAAACTTTGCTTATTCCCCTTTACACACCGTGATAAAGCGAAAGTTTGGTTGAATTCATTACCCCCAAATTCAATCACTACTTGGAACCAATTAGCCTAAGCCTTTCAAACAAAATATTTCCCTTTAGCAAAAACCTCAAGACTCATTAAAGAAATCACTTCCTTTACCCAGAAAGATATTGAATCCTTATACGAAGCCTGGGAACGTTATAAGGAACTTCAACGAGTTTGTCCTCATCATGGTTTACCTCATAATGTTATTCTGCAAACCTTCTACAATGGTGTAAATCATGCAACGAGAGGATTAATTGATGCTATGGCTACGGGATCTCTTATGAAGAAAACTAGTCAAGAAGCTTTTGAACTTTCGGAAGATATGCAACAACAGTATGTGGCCAGTGGAGAAAGCACAAGTAAGTATTACTAATCCTACTCATTCAACCTGCATCTTCTTCCTTTAGTTCAGTTAAAAAGGTCCATGAATTAGATTCTATTTTTGTTATGCAAGCACAAATATCTGCTTTATCTAATAAAATAGATAACATACATGTGAGTAAGAATAATCCTTTAAGTTGTGAAAATTGTGGACAAATCAAACATAGCTTTTGAGTGTAACTTTAACCCATGTGTAGGGGAGCAATTACGCTATATTCGAAGTCAAGGGAATTCTTATAGAAATAATAGAAATAACTATAGAAATTCAAATTGGAAATATGGTGATAATCAACAAAAGAATTACCAGAGTACTGATAGAATAGGGAAGTTAACAAGTAAAATTGATAAATTTCTAGAGGGAGTTTGTAATAAGCAATCAGATTCGGAAGAATATTACAAAGAGTTAGAGAATAAGATGGATCAAATGTTTAAAAATCAATCATCTTCAATTCATAATTTGGAAATACAAATTGGTCAATTAGCGCGTTCTATTCCATCTAGGGGAAAAGGTCATCTACCTATTAGTACAGAAGGGAATCCTAAAGAAAATGTACATGCTATAGCCCTTCGTAGTGGTAAATTGTTGGATCAACCAAATCCTTCGGGTATGCTTTGTTAATAACGATTTTGTTGGAGTACCGGATGAATATCCGAGTAAATCTGATGAAAGAGCAGGAATGGATAAGCAACCTAAATCCGGAAAGGTTAATTCCCCTCAACCACCATTTCCGAATAGGATGAGTACAAATAGGAAACCACTTATAGTTTAGGAGAGAATTATGATGAGATTGAGAAAGATGAGGATTACGAGCTAACGGATGTTTGGACCGAGTTAATAGGATTGGATCGATACGATGTTAAGAACTCGTCCTACAAGAATAAACGGAGCAACAGTCTTCTCTACATTCACAAGTTCATCTCTCAAAGTCTTTTCTTTCGACATGAAATAACTAAAGTGTCAATGAAAGATTTGGAAATATTGGAGTACGCAACTTCACAGTTTCGATCAAAGTTTTCGATGTACATTTTGGAGTCCATAGCTAGTCTTACTACACATAAAAAGGCTAGAGTTGGAAGCGCAAATACGATTTGTGGGATAATTTTGAGAGTGAAGAATAATTACCATACAGTATAATCCGAGGGAGAAATTTAATTTTATGGGAAGAGTTTACATGAAGAGAGTGGGTTTGGTTAAGGAAGAAAGAGGAAAATTTATATTTTTCCCATATGGAGTAAGGGTAAGGAAGCTTCAACCAACTCAATAATCAACCTCTCAAGATATTCGGCACGACGAAGATGATGATGAGGAAGTGCAATTTGAGAGTGGTGATTCAAGACAAGCCTCGGGAAGTACAAATGATACTTGGAGAGGAAAGTTCGTGAAAGATGTCGACAAAGCTTGCATGGATATTGCCGCAATTCAACAAGATGTTCATCAACTATCGAAATCCAATATTTCTTTGAACCAGAAGTTGAATACATATTTCAGAATGTAAAATTTGGAAATCTCGCCGAGTCCACCAGATTCAAGTTCTAAGGAGTAAACGGGTTCAATTTCTTTCCATATTTTAATTTATATTTTAGTTTTGTGTGTCATTAAATTAGATTTTTGTTAAATATCTCACAATGAGGACATTGTGTTCTTTAAGTGTGGGCGGAATTTGTAAAAATACTATAAAATCCAAAAAAATGAATAAAATTAAAAATTCGAAGTACTTGAAAATTTTTGTTGATTTTTGTGCAACTTATACATTATCATTTCTTATACTTTACTAACAATTGTCCAAGGTTATTGTGAGTGTTAGGTTTCACAAGTTTGATGTTAGTGCAAAAATTGAGCGCATGTTGAATTTGAGCGTTAGTAGCACAACATTTTTGGCAAGGATGAGTGGTGAGTAACATTTGAGAACAACATTCCAAGCAAGTTTCGATTTATATTTCGATGCAACATGAATTAGTATAAGTTACATAGTTTTAGTTTAATGCTTCTGATAAGTTTAAGTGGAGTAATGTCTAATAGTATTCTTATTATGAGTTCTATATGCAAATCTTGAATAAGTCCTATAAGTATCGAGTGTGTTTAAAGTGTAGGGAAATTATATCCATAATACTTTTAATTTGACCAATAAAGGATGAGGGTATTAATGAAAAATCAAAAGAAAGAGAGGATAACCAATGAGTTATGCAAAAGGTGAGGAATTGTATGGAGCAGAAACTGCAACCATTCATTGAGTGAAAAAGAAAAGAAAGCATAGCATGAAAAATGGGTG
>CATIWQ010250314.1:0-11507 GCA_949673415.1 Euphorbia schlechtendalii | reverse complement strand
GCCGGGACAAGGTGTGAACTGTAGAAAGTTCAGATGACTGTAAAAAGTCAAGAATTTTGAACCTTAGAAGGTTCGGATGACTATAAAAAGTTAGGATTTTGAACCGTAGAAGGTTCGGATGACTGTAAAAAGTCAAGAATTCTGAACCATAGAAGGTTCGGATGACTGTAAAAAGTCAGTATTTTGAACCTTAAAAGGTTTGGATGACTGTAAAAAGTCAGGATTTTAACTTCTAAAAAGTTCGGATGAGGAATGTGGACTGTAAATAGTCTGGTGACTGTAGAAAGTAGGAAGGAAAGAGGACTGTAAAAAGTCAGAAAAGGAATGTGGACTGTAAAAAGTTCGGTGACTGTAAAAAAGTTGAAAAAAACGAATTTGGATTGTAAAAAGTCTGAAAAAGAATGAGGAAAGTAGAAGGTCCCATAGGGTACGTGGACTGTAGAAAGTCTGCGGTAGATGCCCCTTGTGAGTTGTGGGGTACTTGCAAGAATAAAGAATTTTATTAGTAAATTTATCTGTGACATATGTTTTAATTCCTTGATTGAGATTGCTAGAAGCAAAAATTTTTGCCCCTTCAATCAAGAATTAAAAATGAGGGTTCTGAGAAAATTTTTCTCCAGTCCCGTGATAAATGTTGAATTGTGAGTTTGAGATTTTTGGGGATGTCCCGATGATTGCTCCGTTGTGTTGGAAGGCTTTGTGATGTTGTAATGTTGTTTGAAGGAGGCCTAAATAGGCTTAAATTGACCTTAGGCTTGAATGGGCCATTGTCTTGTTTGTAGGTTCCTCACGTGGAGGTGGAGATTCCTGTTTACTAGGACGATGTTGCCCCGGTATAGCATCGCCTTGACCTGTAAGTGACATGGTGCGTATGCATGTATGAATGACTTTATGCATGAATAATATTTATCATATGATGTATGTTCATTTGTTTTAGGTGTTTTGGGCTTCGTTCATTGAAAAGCCTTCTCTTGTGTTGGTGCATGGTTGCCCCTAGGATTCATATTGTCTGGCCGTATATGGTGGTTCTGATTCTGATGTCAGAATTTATCTGCGTAGTTGGTCAGATAGCCCCGTTCCGGCTGATATCCGTCATTAATTTGCTTCATCGGGGTAACTCTCCATCTGCACTGGCTTTAGCAGAAAACCTCCTTAGCCTAGACGCTGCTACTTCTCATCCTGACCTCGTTGACGACCGTTTCACACTTCTCGAGGTAAGCCCTCGTTAATTATTTTTTCCTCTTTTTATCATTTAACTGAAAAAGGTTTGTACCAGGTTTGGTTGTTAGAGAAACTTTCTCTGATTAGTGATCCTCGAGGAAATCCTTCTTAATATTCACCCGTTGCGTACAATAGGCGAGGTTTGGTCACTCCGGGACATTCCCGGATGGCTGAACAAGACTGGATTCATGTTTTCGACCAGATTTCTGACGATAGGATACGTTGGCTTTCCCCTTGGTGGGCGATTACTCAAGTCGCAGTCCTGATGTTTGAAGGTGGGATTCTGCTAATGGGTCTGTACCGTTCCACATTCTACTCTCCCAGTCGCATGTGTAGGCAATACGGTAGACGCCAAAGAATTCCTCGTAGCGTATGCACTTCTCGAGTTTCAGAGTGGCCTCATTCTTGGCCAAACAGGTTGCCAGTCTTATGGAGTCAGCACACCCAGTTCATTAGCCTTGATTATGGAACAATCGAGACTACGGAGACTGATAGGTTCTACCGTGGTTGGTTGGGAGCAATCAAGTCTCTAACAGATACAAGGAGCTATGCTTGGGTGACACGGGAGTGGTCAAGAGAAGAAGACGGGCTAAGTCCTTATAGCTGATGAAGTCAGATTGATGATGATGCCGTTTATTAATCAGAAACAAAAAAAATTAATAATCGACTTTTGCTTAGAATGTAATATGATTCTATCGGATTTTGATAGTCTTTTTCATTGCAAAAACAAACTATGGAATTAAATGCATTGTAAAATGTGTGTTGTTTACTTGTGACATTTCAGCCATTGGCATTCATGCATTTCTCTAAATATTCACATTAAACATTTTCAACACTAAATGATATCTTCATTGATAAAACGAATTGAGGTACAAATATTTTGAGTGATCTGACTCCTGTCATTAGTTAGCCCTCTCAGGTTTTCTAACTAATGATTTTATTCCTCACTCTTTTTGTCCTAAGTTTTGCCTGAATCGCCCTTTTCGAGCTTTCAACTCAGCGGACTATCTTATTTTTAAGAAGAAAGAGAAAAGAAAGAAAAGACCCTAATTTTTGCTCAACCAACAGAGTATTGGCTGATGAGCCTATATATATTTTTTATTTTTGTACTGCTTTTTACAATTTAGTTCTTTTCCTATACGTGATAGCGTTTAAGTCTGTCTTGGTTCACAGGGTTGACAAATTCGTTATCATCCATGTCCATGATCTTAACAGCTCCTTTTCTCAGCACTTTCTTAATCATGAACGGACCTTCCCAATTAGGTCTGAATTTTCCCCTGACGTCCACATTCGAGGATTTTAATTGCTTCAACACCAGATCTCCTGCTTTCAGAGGTTGCTTCTGATGCTTGACCTTGTTGTTGTACGCTCTGGCCATCCGTTGCTGATACATCTGGAGATGGTCTAAGGCTTTAAGGCGACGCTCATCAATCATATTAAGCTGTTCAAACCTGGCTCTGGCCCACTCTGATTCTTCTATCTTGGCTTCAAGAGCAACCCTTAAAGAACCCACCTCTGTTTCTACTGGTAAGACTGCTTCCATCCCATATACGAGAGAGAATGGAGTTTGATCTGTGGGGGTCCGAATGCTCGTTCTGTAACCCCAGACTGCGAAAGGTAGCTTATCCGCCCAATCTCGGTAAGTAGTCACCATTTTACTCAAAATCTTCTTTATCGACTTATTAGCTGCCTCAACTGCCCCGTTGGCTTGTGGTCTGTAAGGTGAAGAGCGGTGATGCTCAATACCATATCTTTCGATTAACTCCGTTGTTGCCCCTTGGAATTGGACTCCGTTATCTGAGATAATATGATGAGGTATCCCATACCGAGTGAAAATGTGCTTCTCTATGAACTTGGCCATCTTCTTGGCGGTAAAATTGGAGTAGGATTCGGCCTCGACCATTTGGAAAAGTAGTCGACTGCCACTATGATGAACCTGTGGCCGTTGCTGGAGGAAGGGTGAATTTCTCCAATTATATCTATCCCCCACGCCGAGAATGGCCAAGGAGTAGATAAGCTGTGAAGATCGGAGGGAGGTAAATGGCTAAGATCCCCGTAGATTTGGCACTCGTGGCACTTCCTAACTTCCGCGATGTAGTCAGCCACCATTGTGGTCCAATAATAACCCTGACGTTGTATTTTCTTGGCGAGCACCAGACCATTCATGTGTGGACCGCAATCCCCGGCGTGTAATCTCTTTTTCAGTCAAACAGCGAAGCAATAAGCCCTCCGAAGTACGGTGAAATAGATCATTATCTAGGAGTCTGAATTGGACAGCAAGACGGCGAAGGGAAGTGCGTTCAGAATCGGTGGCACCGGCAGGGTAATCCCCATCTTTTAAGAATCGGACAATGTCGAAGTACCAGCAATGTGAGTCGGAATCTTCATCAATGGTCACTGCTCTGCAATAAAATGGCTCCTTGGCTGATTGAAGGATCAAGGGTTTGATGGGTTGGGTCTGGGGTCCTTCCCACATAGAGGCTAGAGTGGCCAAAGAATTTGCCATTTGATTCCCTTCACGCGGTATATGACGAAAAATGCAACTTTCAAACTTAGCCGATGCCACCCAGACTGCTTCTAGATAAGGGCGAAGTGACTCTTCTTTGATTTCCCAATCACCGGTTACTTGTCTAATTACTAGAGCTGAATCACCGATAACTGAAACTTCTTTGGCCTTCACCTTTCCCAATGCTTCCAATCCGAAGAGACACGCTTCGTACTCTGCCCCGTTGTTTGTGACGGGAAATTCCAAACATTTGGATAATGGAATGACCTCATTCTGGGGTGTGATCAAAACTACGCCGAGGCCTGCCCCACTACGGTTCATTGCACCATCAAAGTACATAGTCCATCCCCTCTTCACTTCTTCTACCAAAGAGAGTTGTTCATCCGGGAATTCTAGGTTTTCGACGTAATCAGAATCGATTGCCTGGTTGGCCAAGAATTCCGCTACTGCTCTACCCTTGATAACTTTCTTGGTGATGTACTCAACGTCGAATTTGGAGAGAGGTAACAACCATCGAGAAAGCTTTCCTGCCAATGTAGGAGATCGACACAGATACCTCATGGGGTCCACTTTAGCCACTGCCTGGATTCGATAGGATTGGAAGTAATGGCGTAGTTTTTTAGTTAACCCTACCATTGCTGCACAAATCTTTTCGACCAACGTGTACCGGGTTTCGTACTCCAGCAACTTTTTGCTCAAGTAATAGACTGTGTGCTCCGTCTTGCTATCGTCCTCTTGCACTAGCATTGCTCCTATACATGATTCTTCCACAGCCAAGTAGAGAATAAGAGGGCGCCCCGGAGTGGGAGGTTGCAGAACTGGTGGTTTGATCAAGTACTGTTTGATTCTGTCGAACGCAATCTGGCATTGATCATTCCATATCACCGGCTGTTGTTTCCTTAGAAGTTTGAAAATTGGCTCGCAAATAGTGGTCATGCGGGCAATGAATCTGCTGACGTACTGCAAAGACCCTAGGAATGCTCGTACTTCTTTCTCCGTCTTCGGCACAGGCATTTCTCTGATAGCTCGACTTTTATCTGGGTCCATTTCTATGCCCCTTTGACTTACAATATGTCCCAGTAGTTTTCCTGAGGTAACCCCGAACACACACTTCTTCGGATTCAGACGCAGGTTATATTTCTCGATTCGAGTGAGAAATCGATCAAGAACAGCAGGATGCTCCTCACGGGTGTTGGACTTGACCAGCATGTCGTCAACGTATACTTCCACCTCCTTATGGATCAAATCATGTAGTAGGGTTGTTGCAGCCCTCTGGTATGTGGCTCCAGCATTCTTTAATCCGAAAGGCATGACTTTGTAGCAGTATACTCCCCATTCAGTGATGAAGGCAGTCTTGATTTTATCTTCGATTGCTATGAGGATTTGATTATATCCTAAGAAACCATCCATAAAAGAATACATGGCGGCTCTGGCTGCGCTATCAACCAGAACGTCAATGTGGGGTAAAGGAAAATCGTCCTTTGGGGAAGCTTAGTTCAGATCTCGAAAGTCAACACAAACCCGAACCTTTCCATCTTTCTTTACCACTGGTATGATGTTAGCAAGCCAGGTAGGATATTCCACCACCTCCAAGAACTTGGCCTCTATTTGCTTGGCTATTTCTACTTTCACTTTCTCGGCCCATTCTGGTCTCAATCTCCGCAGCTTTTGCTTGACCGGCTTGATTTGTGGATCAGTGGGAATTCTATGCTCTGCGATGGATCTATCAACCCCTGGCATGTCTTCATAGGACCATGCGAATGCTACCACGTGTTTTCTAAGTACATTTGTTATCTCTCGCTCTTCTTTAGGAGTCAAATCACTCGAAATCATCACCTTTTTAGGCGATTCATCCGTACCTAGATTAATTTCATGCAATGAAGCATCATTTATGCTGAAAACATTATGTGAATGGTCATGAGAATGCATGTCGCCATCTGGCGAAACATCACACAAGTAAGCAAAGTTCTTATTTATTGAATGAAATGCCTCATAGGCAGAGTTGTTTACATCAAAAACATTAGAAATATTGAAGATTACATCTGTGGCATCATCTTCCTCCATAGACGGAGGGTCTTCATTCATCACAGGAGTCGGCGCTTCAACGATGGGCTCGACCGGTATCGCTTCCTTTTCCATGGTTGCGGCTTTGGTGACAGCTTCTGCGGCTACTGCTAGCTGACCTTTGGCACTCTCGCCCTTCTTCATCAAGACTACCAGGGCTTTGGTGATGGCTTCAATGGCGTCCTGGACTTCTTCTTCTATGGGTTCAGATTCGGGTTCATCTTCAACGAACATCTTTTTCTTCCCTTTATCCTTAGCAGCAGCAACCCTTGCTTCTGGAACCACAGGCTGTTTTCCCTCCGGGTGATCAACTTCCCCCGAGCCCTTCACAGACTCAATAACAGGAGCTATCATACACTCCTTGGCGAAATCATACACATCGCCGAAAATCTCCAATCCTGGCACAGACGTTCCATCCTTCATCAAGGGTTCACTATCCCCCAAGTATTGCCTCTCACCTTCGATGACACACACACTAACCATATTGCAAAAGAGCGGCCGTTTGTGTTTGTAGATTTTATGTTTTGGGGTAAACCCCAATCCAACTTTAGGAGTCAATAGGAGAGGGTCTATAGCTTCGACTATCCCTTGATGATATTTTCCGAGTCCTCTACCCGGAATAAACCCCTGCTTCTTCATTATTCGTTTTAGTCCCATCGAGAAGTGGCGGTAGCCTATAGGGATTGCCTTCCCCTTCCCCTCTTCTTGCAGGTTAACCATAGCTACCCATGGGCCTTGCTCTACGAAGGTCGCTGCTGCCATCACAAATTCCTCGTCTGCCTCTATAGTGACTGGTTTTCCTTGATAAACCAGCTTGATCTTCTGGTGGAGTGTAGAGGTTACCGCGCCAATGGCATGAATCCAGGGTCTTCCTAGCAGCAAGGAATACGAGACAGGTATATCAAGGATAGTGAACTTCACTTCGGATTCCACTTCGTCAACTGCCACAGTCGTAGTAAAGGTACCTATCACTCGACGTTTAGAATCGTCATAGGCTCGGATGACTGTATCAGACCTTTCTAACATAGCCTCATTCAAGCCCAAGTAAGGCAGCACCCTTAGTGGGCAAAGATTCAGTGCCGAGCCGTCATCCACCATAACACAAGGGATGGACCTATCAAAGATGTTGACCTTGATGAAGAGGGCCTTGTTGTGGCTTCTTTGCTCCGGTGGCAGGTCCGACGAGTCGAACGTAATGGCAGGGTATTTTCTCAAAGGGATCCCCTTTCCAATAGCAGAGCACATCTCTATCACCGAAGTAGTCGGTGTGGCTTCCATCTCCATTAACTTCTGCACTAATCCTCGGCGATGCGCCTCAGAGAATCGCAAAAGTTGCCATATACTATACTTGGCCTAGGTGCTCTTAAGTTGATTCACCAGTGGATCCACTTCTAATTCATCTTCATTCATAACAGGTGGCAGTGGTTGCTCCATATTATCCCTGGAGACTTCTTCTGCCGATGAATTCCCGAGTTGGATGGGATTATTCCTGAAAATTCGACCACTGCGGGTTACCCTCAATACCCCGTCTTCTATCACCTTCATCTCCATGGGTGTTTGCCACGGATACTGCGGCTACTCTTTCCTCTTTTTGGTACCCTTCAACTGGTAAGAGTCTAGATCGATTGGACCCTTGCCATATATGATTTCTTCGCCCTCCATCAGACGAGCATCTTCCCTTATCCCCTTTCTACGGGACTTCAAAACATACCCATCCAAGTCAATGGGTTTCTTTGCCACTTCAGACTCCCTATCTTTTTCTGCAATGGGTTCAGACAAGTTGTAATCATTCGCTGCATCTTCAATCATCATTGGGGTTGTTATTACGGAATTTACCCCAGGAGCAGACCGGGTGAGCATTCCTAAGACCTGCTCTTCGCTAACCCCCGTGCCTATGACCATTACAAATCCATCAAACACATCCGGCATGTGTTTCAAAACCTGCTCTTCCTCTAGCCCTAAATTGATCATGTTTGTGGTTCCATCAAATCGTGGGAGCGGGTTAGTCTTCGTGCTGGGTTTTAGCTTTGGTTCGGCCACCACCGCATCTTTCACCAGCTTTTGGATAGCCTTCAGCAGATCTTGGCAACGATTCGTGTGATGTCCCACAGCTACATGATAATTACAGAAATTCAGCCTGTCTTCTCGGCTAGGTGGCGACCAGGTCTTCAAGCTTTCGAGCTGCTTCAGCTCCCGCAATTTTGTGAAGAGAAAGCCAAGATTGGCTTCATAAGGGGATATGCCATGATACTCCTCCTTAGATAATCTCACTGCCGCTACAGGTTCCTGTTCAACAGTCCGGATTGCAGCTTGTTTCTCCTTTGGCTGCGCAGAGTAAGAAGATGATGCCCCTGAATTGTTCTTCCGGGACCATGACTTATTGACCGGCTGTTCTTCAATGCCGTCCATAGCGTTGAAGTGTTCAATCTTCTATGCCCGCATGAATACCTCCTGGTAACTGTGGAAGGTTTCTGATCCGAGCTTTTGACGATAAGCCGGTAGTGCACCCTCAAGCAGCTTAGTAATCATCTCTGATAAGCTCAACCTAGACTGCAGTCGGACCTGTGTAGCCATCCACCGTTCAAAGTAGGGCTTGAACTTCTCCCCTTGATTCTGCTTCACCTTCTCTAAATTCTGCATTGTGGTGACCATCAAGGTATTGAAACCATAATGATCCACTATTGCCTGAGATAGGCGTTCCCAATCGTATGCAATCTCCTTAGGGAGGTGGCTATACCATTCATTGACTGGGCTCCCAAGTGTAACAATGAACAGCTTGGCCATCATGTGGTTATTTATCCTCAAGGCTCTCATTACATTCTGGTAGTGGGCCACATGAGCACGAGGATCGGTGTTCCCCGTGTATTTCTGAAACTGGGGCATAGCGAAGTTCGCAGGCAGCATATCATCATCTCCAGCTATCATTTGTGTTGGGGTCACAGCTGCCTGCCCTTGGGTGATTCGTCCACCTCTTGTAGCTAGGAATTCTTGCCATAACTCCTCCATGGTGGGTTCAGAAGCAGAAAATCCCATCTCTGGCCTGTGCGGATTGTAGAGGTCTTGGGGATGAACAGGACCCCTCGAAGGAAGCGCTGAGTATGGTTGGGCTGAAGGTAAACCCTGATGTTGCATTGCAGTACAAAACCCGAAGGACGGAGTCTGAAATGTAGGAACCACTCCAGCTGGAGGATAAGAGGTTGGCGCTGTAGGGATGAAACCGGGCAATGGCCTTTCTGGCCTCACTGTGCTCACAAACTCTCGAAATCCCTGATGATAACCCGGTTGCCCGAGTTGGGTTGATGGGTCCACGACCAATCTATCTGCTCCGCCTGCAACCTGACCAGTGCTGCTTGAGGCCTGGCCATTACCAAAGCTAGTCTGCCCAAATGTAAAGGGGAACTGCTGTTGTTGAGTGAAAGCTGGCCTTGGTTGGCCAAACATCTGTGGATTGTTTGCGCCAAATTGGTTGTTGAATGTGTGGGGAGCCGACTCCGGTCACCTAAACATGGGATGAGTGGTTGTAGCTGGCCCTTGGAGATTCCTAATGAGCTCTTGGTCTGTAATTACACCCTCCGATTATCTAGGGCGTGAGTGGTACTGTATCGCCTGAGCAAACTGGTCGCTGTAAAGGATCGTGCTGAGAGCATTGGTAATTTCTTGGCCAATCCCAGATTGAGGACTTGGCCTATCCTGATCTCGTTGATTGTTTCCTCCGGATGCATTCAGTTGTTCGGCCATTTCAAGGGTATGTATTAAACTGGATGTCGACCTTGGTCTTGAACTGAACCCTGAACCCGAATCTGAACCTGATTCCTCGCTCGAATCTGTGTATGGGACTCCTTCTACAAATGATCCTGATTGGTGAGCCACGGTTGGAGAGATCCGAACAAGCCGATGACCTGACCGCTTCCAAGTTTTATCTGAGGGAAATGCAACCATTGGCATCAGCAGTGAAATGCATGTTTGACAGACCATGGACCAGTGCATGTAATGTTCATGGAATGGCTGCCATATGAAGGTTAGTATGCCATGAAAAAAAAAGTAAACGGAGTCTATCAATCTTTTTGAAAGTTAGCATGCCATGAAAAAAAAATAAATAAATAAACGGGGCCTATCAATCTTTTGAAACAAACCCATGTGAGTTATCAATGATAAAGAAGTAACAACAAGACATGACTCGTGTTGTGAGTGCCTGAGGTGATTCGTGTTATGCCAATCCTTTTGAAACAAAATAGTTGAACTGCCCCATTACCCATGTGGTAGTAGACATGTGATTGGTGTGTGAGTCGTGTTCTATTAATCTATTCGAGATAAAACTGATTAAAAAACAAAGGACCACGTATCATTTAAGTGATAACACGTTTTTTATTATGAAGATTTTGACAAATTCAAGTCCGGGTGAAACCGTGCGTTATACCCTACGTTTTGGGAGTGTGGTGTGAGAACACAAACATGGGTGACCCTAATCTTAAGTGACACTGTCTCATCACATCTCTAATTCTAAGTAAATGATATTAGGGTAATGACAAGTGTGTGTATATTTTGTGTCTGCATAACAAATCGTGGATTAGCATGATGCTGTTTGCAAAATAAATATGGGGATGCAATGAACACATAGCACATAGCATGCAACGTATCGCTTCCAACCTTATATCTCCCGCGTATAAGGGGTAGGATCCTAAATCTAGGTTTGGCTCATCTTAACAAAGTGAAGTATTAAGGGGCGAACCTGCATAAAAAGATGCATTTGTTTTGGTAAACCTAGGGAAAGTGTCTACGATTTTCTTATATGAGCTTTGGTCATGGTTATTAATGTAGAAGGTTCTTGTTGCACTGCGATACACTTTTCCCTCTTTTCAAGAAAGTCCATGCGTTATGGCAACAAGTGATCCACTCGCTAGGTTCCTTCGATCACCAGGGGGTCACGAACTATACTTTCGCAAGCTTCACGGTCTAATAGGGGCACCCTAACCTTAATGGCTAATCCGTCTAATGCATATGCTCTGTTCGATATTTTAAATGTGGGTTAACTCATTTGACGACTTTTCAATACTCCACCAAAAATCTTTTAAACTTTCTTTAAGTTTATAAAAAGATATCCCCAGCAGAGTCGCCACTGTGAGCGGACGACGTTCCACCCGCGCGGTCGCCACGAGGCGCCGGCCCCGTGAGATGGGGCGTGGGGTTTTCGAAAACATTATGCGTTAAGAGAGCGCGTTGGAAAAGAGGTTCCCATGAAGGAAACCGTGGTTTGTTTGAAAATGCGTTGCAAATTCAAAAGACTCGAGATCAGAATCCCTAGTCTGTGTTACAGAGTCGCCACCTGGATCAGCTCTTCCGGGAAATTTCGGTACAGCCTAAGATCCGTATGCCTAATCCATACCACAAAATAGAGATTCGGGTCCGGGATGAGTTATCTATTTCGTCGTCATTTGAGTTAAATTACACTATGAATGAGAAACCACGTTTATAATATTCGAACTAAACTAGATATTTTCGATTTATATTTATCGCGCATGCATAAAAACGGTAAGTAAATTGCGGAAAGTAAACACGTAGGAAATTAAATGCGCCTATTCTACAGGGTATTAATTACATCACCAGGCTAGGGGTTTTACAAATCGCCTAAGTACATCGGAAACTAAGGGAATAAATACATCAATTTCCTATTATACAATCAATCTAACAAATACATAATTTTTATTAAAATAAGTGC
>CATIWQ010250306.1:0-11305 GCA_949673415.1 Euphorbia schlechtendalii | reverse complement strand
TATTTTACATGCTCATTTAATTATTTTCATGCAATTGGATTTACGTGGATATCAAATAATATTAATTATCCAATATTTTCGGGGTAAATAATAAATAACAAAATACAATTAATATTTAAATACGGATCCGGATCCGGATCCGGGTTTCATTACTCGGACCCGGACTCATTTCCTGGACCCAGACCTGGATCTGACGGGTCCATAAAATCGAGATCCGGACCCTAAAAAACGGATCCGGATCCGGATTGGGTCCGGGAACTGTTGCCATCTCTAATGGTGAATATAATTTAGGTTAGAATCCGTACAAGGGATTAAGAAGAAAGAATATTGTTAATATTCGAAATTACTATTCTGCCACCATAGCTTCACAGACGTGTTAAGGAAAAATCATTGGATTAATAACATTTTAAACTTCAGGTTCTTTTTGAAAAATTATTTCACAAATCTAATTTGGAAAATGAGTAAAATCATAAAACTTGTTTTAAAGTTTGCCCTGTATTATTTTAACGAAATGAAGCTCGGAGAAAACATTTTAATAACAATAATGTTTTTTTAGGCATCCATTGAGTTTACTCTTTGCTATTCAAGGAAAAGTTTTTCTCTTATTTTTTTGAAAAATAAACCGTTTGAATGGAATAAAATTTCCCTTATTTATCTCATACAGTGAGCTTTCTTTTTAAAATGCTAATTTATGTGCATTTTGTGCTTTATATCATATTTTAAAGTTTAAATACATTTATTGATACTTGAACTTGTTTCGTAAAATCTACCGCCTCCCTGAATTTTTAAAGTGATCTAGTAGTTACCTCAACTTTAAAAAAAATGTATCACTTTGCTCCGTCAATACCACATGTCAAGTTCTGATTGAGGAGAGAAAATAGTAAAATTATATTTTTGAAAAGTCAAACCAACCAGAAGATGACATATGACGTTGAGGTAACAAAGTGATGCACTTTTTAAAAGTTGAAGAAGCTACGAGGTTACTTTGAAAGTTTACGGAGCAATAAGCTTATTTTAAAATCTTAAAAATAGCTATATTTTTAATTAAAGTTAAAGAACTAAAGTATGTCTCGGTATCTCAATAAGAATATATATAGGCTTAATGCATCTACAACACCCGAACGTGTTCAAAATGAGCTCTTGCCACCCATAAGTATGAAATGTGACATATAGCCAGCCTTCTTGTTTAAAACGGGTCACTTTACCTCCCTTATCGCAATATATCAGAATTTGGTTGGTTTGACTTTTAAAACAAGTTGAAGGGAGTATTTGAAACATTTGAAAAGTTAACAAGTAAAATGTTAAACTCATAGTTAACTCTCCGAGCCCAAATTGCCTGATGCCCCGTGATGCTAGTAAAAGGTCCCACATTATTACCCTATTCAATTTGTAAAGTGCATTGATTTATATCCTCATATTTCAGCTTCCTAAATGAACAAGGAAAATGTATATTTGAAAATTAAAACCCAATGGAAACAAAACATAAAAAATGCAATGTCAATAAGATGAAAACAACGGTTACTTTATTTAATGGGAAAGAAGTAACTAATTAATCTATTATTATTAATCATAGAGTTGGTATATTATCTCATCTTTTATATATTACAAAGGTTCTAAATCTTATAGAGCTAATAAACAAGCCTTATTTGAAATATCGTACTAATGATCACTATGATAGATTCAGTCGAGTCGAGTGACAAAGGAGAGATGCATACCACTTTTGAGGTGTTATTCAGACTGCACCATGTAATCCGGGTTGCTATTGTTGTTGTTACAATAATTCATAAGATTGTTGGAAGAAAATTCACAACTAAAAAAATCTGATAGATACAGTTCACCAACTTCAAAATCCAACATGAAATCTTTCGGATCATAATTTAATAAATTAAAATTTTTTTCACTTTCGGTGTTTGCCTTTGCTTCAACGGGATTACATCCATTTGCTACGGATTCACAATGTTGAGTTACAGTTTTCGGTGTTAATTGACTAGTATGAGCATCATCGTTTTTTCCAAGTTGATGGGAAGGAAGTGGGTGATTATTTTTCTGAATCTTCTTGCTCAATTTCGATTTCCAGTAATTCTTTATTTCATTATCTGTTCGTCCTGGGAGCCTCCCCGCTATTAAGGACCATCTGTTCCAGAAGACGCAATAAATTAGTATTATGAGCCCCACTGATGAAAAAAGACACCTTAAAAAAAGACAAATAGAAAAAATAGTGCATATGCAACACTAGGGTGTCAAAAGAGTTGAGCATGTTCGTAAGTAGTTGCTCGGTCAAAGCTCTGCTTGATAAAGCTCGACTCATGTTCAAGATTGGCTTAATATATCAAACAAGTCAAGCTGAACTTTTTAAGATTCGGTTTGAAAACTCGCGAGCAAGCTCGTTTATTTTAACTACGTTAATTTTCTTAAATTTCTTTTAATCATGATGTATGCATATTCCTATTTGAAATATCTTTTTAATTAAGGAAAAAATGTAAAACGCTTAATGCTTACCTTGTATTCCCATTTTAATCATATCACTTCCAAAAACTTATCCAAATATCTCATTTTAACCTTTTGTTTTGAATCATATATCTTACATGTGTTGGTTTTTAATTTCACATGTAGAAGTATTAACAAAAAAAGTAATCAACAAATTAATTGTATAATTAAGGCTCGTAACCTCGCGAACTTGAGCCGAGCTTGGTCACGAGTTTAAGCCGAGCTAAAATATTCCAAGCTTGACGAGCTTCAAGCCGAACCGAGCCAATCATTTTTATTTTCAAAGTGCGAGCCAAGCTTAAGTAGGTTCGATCTCGGTCCAATTTGATTACATCCCTATGCACCACCAAGAAGTTGGAAAAAAATTAAGGGACAAATTTACCTTTGTAATTAAATCCTTGCCATATCCGTTGCTATTTCTTTTTCTTAACTTTCTCCTACGTGGACCCAATTTCCTATATATAGTTTTTATGGGAAAAAAATCCTTTGTTCCCAAACCCTGTCCTCAACCTTGTCCCTCCAATCAGATAATGTTACGTGTCAACTTTTATTATATTTTAATAATTATTAATTTCTCTCTTCTACTTTTTAAATTAAAATATAATAAAAGTTAACACGTGACATTATCTGATTGGAGGGGACGGGGTTGGGGACATAGTTGAGGACAGAGAATTTTTTTCCGTTTTTATGTTAATGTTTTTTTCGCAAGTTTTGTATTGTTATAAAAATTCAATAAAAACACCTAGTATATTGATATTGCTCTACGAATCGTACCATTTTTTGTAAGAAAAAGTTTATAGTTTGGAGATACAGGGATGACAATGGATTCTAAATAAGTTAAGAATCTTATTTATTTAAATCATCGGATCTAGCTAGGTGTGATCCAATCACAAAACCGATGCAGATCTAGTATTGGATATTTATTAAGATCCGATGTAAACCCACACTCGTATGATGGATTAATGAGTATGCCAAATCCATACCCTTTAACTTGGTAATAAAAGTTGGATGTCACTCCGAACTTTCAAAAGGATCATATACCCCTCAAATTGATAAAAGTGAACCACTTAGCTTCCTCAACGTCACGTTTGGTTGGTTTGACTTTCCAAATATGTCATTTTCCAATTATTCTCTCTTCAACAAAAAGTTGATACGTAACATTGAGGGAAATTAGTTGATTTTTGCCCAGCTCAAGAGGTTGATTGGAACTTTTGAAAGTTCAAAGTAACATTCGACTTTTCTTATCAAGATAAGAGGGTGTTGATGTATTTGACCTAACGAGTATTGTCGATGAACTTCTTTTGGCTTCTGGTTATAAATTAAATAAAGTATTGTTGATGTTTTTCTTAATAATCAAAAGTTTTTTAGCCGTTTTATTTCCAAAAACTGGAATAATTTTTTTACTCTGGCCAAATTAAAAGGTTATTTTTTAGATATATCTAATATTTGTAATTGAAGATTGATAAATTTTGTTTGTGAATTCTTAAATAAATATGGATTTCCTAAACTTCAACCAAATATTTGCAAAAACCATTCTAGATCCTTTTTGGATGCGGATCCGTAGGATCTATTGGATATAGATCCCTTGGCGATATGTAGAAATGGATTTGAGTTCAGCCAGATCTGGCCACTGCCATAACTAAGTGATATACCGTAAAATCAAGACTACCAAGGGATTTGTGAGATTATTTACACATCACTGTACCAATTGGAACTTCAATGATAACAATTGAATCCGAATTAGTAAGAATCGATTCCTTATTTAGATTTTAGTTATTAAATTTTGCCCAAAGAAGAAAAATTTATTAACCTGTTGCCTAAGAGCTTGTGGAGCCTAATAATGAGGTCTTCCTCGTCCAGGGAGATATTGCCTCTCTTGATACTGGGTCTTAAATAGTTCAACCACCGAAGCCTGCAACTCTTTCCGCATCTTTTAAGACCTATAAATGAAGCAAAAAGAACCCTAAAAAAACACATAAAATGCTGCAGAAAATTATTGATGAAATAGTATGCTGTATACCAGTAATGGAGGCGACTTTTCTCCATTTGCCTTCACCATGAATTCGAATATACTCGGAAAGAAGCTTATCTTCATCGGCACTCCATGATCCTATTTTGAACTCTTGTTCTCTACAACATGAACTCCTTCCCATTTTCTTAAATGCAGAATTGAATGGTTAACTAGTTTGGGGTTTTCAGAATCCAAACACCATTGATTCATTTCCTCAATAGTGTTGCCTGCATTTATAGCTGGATGTGGTCCTTCTATTTAATATTTTGTACAATTGACAAATTTAGAAAAAAAAATATACTCAAAATAAACTCTACACTGAACAAACGTGGGGAAATTCTGGACTCATTATTTGTGCAAAAAAGAAAAGCATATTTTAAAAAGAACTTGGAGCCTATAGGCAGCACGGATGCTCTCAGATACTAAAGGTTTGTTTAATTTCGGAAACAATTTCTGTTTTCATTTTCGAGTTTTCAATTTGTTTTCTGGATTTTCTAATTTTTCAGTTTTCCAAATAGAATTCAGAAAAGTAGATGACAAATTCATTTTGTCTAGTTTTTTCATTTTTTTTTATGAATAAAGATATTTGAAGAGGTTGGATATCGAACCCATAACCTCTCACCTATGCTTGGAGAGGTGTATTAGTTGAACTAAGTATGTTTTCTATTAATATAGTGCACTAAGAATCTCCCAGTTAAATATATCAAATAAAAAAGCTTAATGCATAGTTTGCCCCTGTACTTGGCTTCAAAAGCCAAGTGACACCTGAACTTTAAAAAGAACTCCGTCACCCCTAAACTTGCAAAAATGCACCATTTTATCCCCTCAACTTGTAAAAAATGCACCAATTAGCCCCCTGATTGCTACATGTCAATTTCTGATGGAGAGAGAAAAATGATATTTTTGAAAAGCCAAACTAACCAAAAGGTGATACTTGACATTTAGGGGGTAAATTGATGCTTTTTTTACAAGTTAAGGAGGTAATAGAGTCCTTTTTAAAATTTAGGGGGTCATTTAACTTTTGAGATTAAGTTCAATGGGTAAATCATGCATTAAGCCAATAAAAAACAACAAATGATAAAATTTGATACTTACTGATAAGATCAAATTTTATCTGGAAATGTTGTGAATAAGGTCATATTCTCTTCAACTTCTGAAAGTTAAATTGAACTTAACTAAACTTAACTTAACTTAACTTAACTTAACTTAATTGAATTGTAGTTGAAGAGAACATGACCTAATAAGGTGATAACCTTTTAGAAAGAAATTTTTTAATAAATATTTATACATTATTGAAATGGTTCATGTATTGTAATATATGTAATTTTGCTAATCATGTATAAACTATAAGATTAATTTTGATAAAATTAAATATAAAAATAATAAAACTATATGCAGAATGAGTATTATGTTAAACTACATTATTTTTATATTATAAAGAATCATTGAAATTCAATCCAATCTTTAGAAAAAAAAAATAAAATATTCATTAAAAACCCTTAGTTTACTATAAATATCTAGAAATTTATTGAGTTTGACATAAAAATATAAGTGGATTTAATTTTTGTAGTTTCAATTATTAAACTAAGTTTTATTGATGTGTACTTGTTACTTATATACATAATATTGTTATAAAAATATTATAATATATAGAGATATAATTCTCATACATTTGTTGGTAATGAAACAAAAGATAAATGATTTAAAAAATATTAACGACGTGTAAGTGTGTTAGTTTGACATTACATTTAGTCATGGATAAACAAATAGTACCTCAATTCCATTTTAAATGTCTCTTTAATCTTTTTGCTTTTTCCCATTTTACTTGTTATTTGTTAATTTTTTTCTCTTTCTTCTATTTTTACCCTCGTTTCCCTATATTCGAGGGATTTATGTCATCTGCTTTCAATTCTATCCATATTAATAACAATATTTTTTTATTTTTCTGGATATATAAGGTTTATTTCTTCTCTAATCAATCAATTATATCCATATTAATAACTATGAATTTATTAATCAATTAATTAATGTAATAAATACAAAAGCTTACTTTTATCTTTTTGAACGTTATCTTGATTTTAGGGCAAAACTCTAAAAAATAATTAAAATGGAATGAAAGGATTAATAAAAAAAGGTTAAAGTAAACGATGGGATCGAAGCCAAAACCCTTTCACGCCTATTTAGAAAACTCCATGCACAATCGAAAAGCTCCTATTTTTTTAAAAACCTCCGGAGGAACATTGTGTCCCTCCTTCGGAAAAAGATTGGAATGGGTGAAAATTTCAAGGCGAACGTCCCAACTAGGTTGAGGCGTTCGCTTGCCTACAAAATATCCACCGCTCTTTTTATCAGAAAGAGCGTTATACAAAAGCGAATCGCCCAAAAATACAAAATTCAAATACAAAGAATAGACGAATCAATAAAGAGATCCGAGAATGAGTTTCTTCCTATTCTTAAAAAATAACCAACAATGATGAATATTAGCTACTAGTAAATCTTCATCTCATCGGGTTTCTTTAAAGACAAATTCGTTCCTCCTCTTCCATATACTCCAAGCTATACAAAAGAAAACCGCGGTTGCAAACTCTCTTTTAAGTCCCGGAATGAAAAAAGATTTCCAAAGAATCAGAAATTCAGTCGCATGTCGAGGAATTGGGACAGAAATTCCCAACCATTTGAGGGCTTTACACCAAGTGGTCCAACTATCATGGAAAAATAGGAGCATATGATCAATTGATTTTCTAATTTCCCATTTAGAAAATTATGCGGCCATAAACTAACTTTTAGTTTTTTTATTTCTTTTGGATTTTTTTTTGAAAAAAGGCTTTTTCATAACTAAACATGCCTTAACATTTCCCATTTTCATTTCTTCCTCCCGAACCTTAAAATCACGGTATATATATTTGGCGTTTCCAGTAATGTGCATTTTCATTTCTGTTTTTGTTCTCGTTTTGATACTGCATAGCTTGTTCCACCAACTTCACCATTGCTAAAGAGCACAATTCCACATTGATCATAAATGGGAACAAAATGTAACGTGTTGTTATCGGGCCTTACCTATTAGTTTTACGCATATGTACTCGCCTATCTAGTTAAACACCACTTTCATGGGTGGGAATTAGAGTAAAATGTATTTCAAATACTAACATGGAGTTTGAAGTAATTGAGGGTAGACTTTATCACTGGCCTTGTACCATAAAAAGGATAAATTTAAAAAAATATATGTGGTTTGAGCAATTTTCAATATGGGTCTATGATATTTTGGATTTTAAAAAGGGGTCTGAGATTTCAAAACTTTAGTAAACGAATGAATTTTCATTAACATCGTTAATTTTTGATGACTTGGCAAGGGCAATACTGGAAAAACTCAATTCTCATCGTCCATTACTTATTTTCACACCCTAAATCAAATTCACCCATTAAACTTGAACAGACCATGAAAATCAAGCTCTGAAGTTGTATCCTTGAGCTGATTGAATGGGAAATAAAGACCATTACTTCTTTCTCACCAAACATCCACATATCTTCGAATTTATTGTGTTATTTCCGTCATAGATCAAAGTCTAATTCTCATCTTCAACGGCGACAACGGTGGAGATGAAGCTTTCGACGACCAACATTGAGTTTGTTAGCTAGCAAGGACTAAGAAAACTACAGTGGAGATTGTGGGAATCCTCCATCTCGCCAAAGATTTAGCTGACAATAAGGGCGGTCATCACCTACATGGATTCTTCTAATAACGGCGCTCATCACCTACTGGTTGGCCAAGCTCCGTTCCGGTAGCGCGATTCCGGCAGCACAATTGTCGAACATATAAGACAAGTATGCTTAGTTTTCCAATTGTATGTTCTTAGTTGAAAGATGTTTCTGAAATTACTTTTGGATTTGAGTTAACTAGGTTGTTATGGTTTGATTTCAAAGAACTTTGCATGTTCTTGAAGTTGCTTTATGATTTGAACTAATTAACTTACTGGTTTTAGTTATTGATTAACTGGATTTTTGCTAATTAATTGGGTTCTTATCTTGAATCTGAATTTTAGAATCTTTTCACTTTGGTTTCATTGATGATTGGTGAAAGAGAGATTGTAGAGGAGAAATTGGAAAAATAAGGAAATAAATTTGTTGGAATTATGGCTTAGTTTGAGCAAATGAAGTTGGAAGATTATGCATATTTGTTGAATTGGAAGGAAAAATGAGTTTGGATTGTAAGATTTGTTCAATTGAGGGTTTAGTTTTACGAAGAAGATGGATAAATTTGAATTTTTCAAAAATAACCTTCACCAATCATCACATTTAATGGTGTCAATACAAATTCCTTCATTTGCTAATAGTTCGAAACCTCAGATCCCCTTTTGTAACCCAAAATACCATGGAAATCTATTTTAAAATTGCTCAAATCGCAAGGTATTTTTTTTAAGTTTATCCTTAAAAAATCAAGGCCACATGTGAAAAAGCTGGTGAAAACCTATAAGTTGTAGTTGAAAGCTTGTAAAATGATGCAATTGAGATTATTCTACCAGTAAAAAGAGGTTTTACAGTTATATTGTGTTACTGACACATGGTGCAATAAATACATAAAAAAGTTATATATAATCGAGATATACAGATCATCTACATAATATTATCAAATTGAACTCATTTATATCACTTTCGATTTCAATAATATAGATGAAATTTGTGTAAGTATATTTTTCTTTAATAATGGTCTAACTCACCCCAAATTATGCCTCAAAGGGTTAGGGTTGTTATGGATAAACACCTCCAGTGTTTAGTCCTTCTAAGCCTCTATCCATCAGAGAAGGTGAGTGGTCATGGGCTGACATGGCAGAGAATGAAGAGGAGGGACATATTCTCAATCATCATGAAGATTCAGAGAAAGAAGTGAGACACCCTTGTCCGGATGAGCAAATTGTCGAGGGCACTGAAGCAGAACATCCATGTGTTGATAGGGTTGACATTCCTTCTGGCTCGAAAAGTTGGGCTAATTTGGCTAAGGAGGATGATGATAATACTTGGAAAATGGCCAAGTGAAAGAAAAGAACTAGTCGATGAAGTTTATCGCTAAATACGCTTATGAGAGCTTTTAAAGACTCTATCATTGTCTCAGCCTCCAAGAGTACGAGCTGTAGCTCTACTTGTAGCGGATCTACATGTAATATGATTATGGATTCTCTTACCACCTCTAATTGAAAGTCGTTCTTGGTCCACAAAAGAAAAGTTTAACAGTTGCAACTAGAGAATAAGTTTAACGCGATCATAGAAAATTAGACAATTATTATCCTACATAAAGAGTTTATTGGTTGTTTTATCGATTCATTAGGCTGTTGCTACTTCTATGTTTTTTACTTTTCTCTCTTTCTTTTTTTTTTAAAATTTTCTTTTTTCTAATTTATAAATAGGCTGGTATTTGTCGTGCTTAGCTTTATTAAAAAATATAAATAAGTACATTTGTAAAACAATTTTGTAAACAAAAAATTTTAAGCACAGTATATTATTTTATTTTTAGTTTATAAAAAGAATTCAAATAAAATATAAAAAATTAAAACTAAAAAACATATTTGTGAATAATCTTTATCGTAGTTAAAATGATCGATTGCAAACCCAACCGATTGTTTCAACTGGAAGTAACGGTTGTCGGCCAGATTTAAGGAGGGCCAAAATTCCTTGTAAAATATAGTGTGTGGAATGTCTCTAAACTAAGAAGTTTGTTAACTTGTTAATTTTATAAATTTAATTTTTTTGAGATCCATAATGCTGTCAAATTTCAACGGTTGAAATTTATCAAAATTTTTACCAATTTGTAAATTTATCTTATCGATATGTTACTCAATAAGGCAAATCCCACAATATGTTTAACTTTTTTCAACCAACCAACAGGTGTCCCAATATGTTCATCAACCAAGTCTTGTCGTTGACTCGATCACCTTAGAGTATCTTTAGTAACTTATAGATTCCAAGTCTAGTTATCATATGAAATAGAAGTTGTTTTTAATGATGTGACAATAATATTAAAAATAGATAATGTCTATTTATAAGATATGAATAGTTGATTGTTTATTCCATTTTAAATGTTTATTTGGTTGTCTACATCTAGACAATTAAATAGACATTATCTACAATTAATGATGACATATAAGTGTCACATTATATAAGGAAGATGGGCTAAACAAGTTACTAAAAATGCATTTTCAAATTGATTCTCTATTCTATCCTATGTGTCAAGACAATTTGAGGAATAGACAAGCTACTAAAGATACTCTTAACATATCATATGTTAGTTACAAATATGATCCTTCAAAAATTTATTTTTATTTCTTTTTTATGGATGAAAGAATCACATGTACGTATATGATTGTCAAATTTGCCACTTCAGGATATTCTAGCTTTTTTGGTTGCAACATGATTTCTTTGTTTGTATAGGCTCTAATTTGACAGTAGATAAGAGGACAATAAAGACACGCGTTGGTAAAACCTTGAGTATTAAGGGTTTTTTTTTTATCAGAAACTCTGAATTTAGATAAATTTATCACTTTCTGCTAGTTTTTAACTATTAGCAATTTAAAACAAGTAAAAATTTAATTACTGCTGAATATTTGGGGTTTGAACTACTAAAAAGGAACTAACTTTCTCAACTTAGCGGAAATTTAGTTGCGGGCGGTAATGCCCTTAATATCCAACTCTCTCTACATAAGCTACAAGTCAAACAAAATGTGCAAAAAATGGAATAGTTGGGGTTCGATTTATTGCAGGAATACACCTCATTGAAATAGACACATAATTCATATTTGGACAATCATCCAAAAATGG
>CATIWQ010250301.1:0-12294 GCA_949673415.1 Euphorbia schlechtendalii | reverse complement strand
TTTTTTTTTCAAATGTGTTGTAATCTTTGTTGTTTTCAACTACATTCTTTTCAAACCTACTATAAATCTCTTTAAATGCATTTTCATTGATCTTAATACTTTTTATTGTTGTCAATTTATTGCTTTTGTAATCAGTTTTTTTAGCAGAACATTGGTTTATTTACTTCTACTAGCTTCCTACCAGATCTCTACCAGATTAATCATAACAAAATTTAATAGTTCTGTGATTTTATGTTACTTTTGTAGTAGTTTTTTAAATGAACAATGGTTTTTTACTTTCTATCAGGTTCCTACCGGATAAGAATATTTAAATGGATTTTTATTTTCTTTTCGCTTTTAATACGTACCTAGCAATTATCTACTAGATTGATTCATTTTATTAGTTTATCAATCCATTTCAATCCCATATGCATATGCAATTCTCATTTTGTTGTGTTTTAGGTTCCTCTTCTTTTATCTTTTGCGAAAGTGATTTTCTCATTGGAACATATTCCTTTTGTGTTTCTTTCACAATGGTTGTTTGCTTAACTTCTCTTTTTGGTGTCATTGTTGTTGTATTTTGCAATAAAATCAGTAGTCACGGTATTAGAATCTCGTACTTCAAATAGATTTATGTTCCAGTAAGCTTACCTTATCTTGATGAGAAGTAAAAATGAGTTGGTAAAAGAAGATTCGAATTTGAATCTTTGATTCTCTGTTGAAAACCATTTGAAATCGTGAGATTTGAGATAGATGAAGCTGAGGGAATGAATGAAAATGTTTGAAATCGTGCCTAGGTAGTGATATCAAGGCCCATTAAAGGCCCAAATAAGCAAGCCTTGGCCCAAAAACAGACTCCACAATCAAACTGCGCCTCGGCATAACCACACACTGAAACCACTTCAGCACAGCAGCGAAATGACCTCAGCGCTACCCACCGCGCTTGAGCTGAAATAACATCGACAAGACCCTTATCGATCCGGTGCACTCCTTCTCTCACCTCTTTCGCATTAAATACAATCCTAACGGGTAGGGACGGATCATTTAATGCTCCGACAGCGGAAAAGACCCTCAAGCAGCTTGCCACACGCGCACAGCTTGCAGGCGGACCCCACAGATCATCATTACATGTATCCCTATAAATAGCAAGATGATTTCCCACTTTGGAGGTAACTGTTACTCTGATATTACACTCTCATTATCTCTCCCCAAATTGCTAACTTTAGCATCGGAGGGTCTTCGCCGGAACCACTTCTGATCGGAGATTTGTTTTGCAGGCTCAAAGGACATTGAAGGTAGAGGACTTCACTCAACGAATACCAAATTGGTGTGGTGAGCGTGGATCGATAACCCTGAACAATGATTACTCCCCCAAACAAACCAACAAGACCCCCTTTCACTCCGGGAACCGCCTTATTCCTAGATACTCCGGAGCTCGGAGACAAGACTGGAACATCGAATCCAGCTACCACTGTTCCCCCGGTGCAGATGGGAACACCTACTTCATCAAGACCGGAGACGTGTGAAGAAAGGAGAAGAAAAGTGGTGGAACAAGATATGGTGACCGTGCTTATCAAGCAAAATGAACAACAAAATGTGGCTATGGCCCTTATGAAAAACATGATGAATGAAATTTTGCACTCACGAAAAGAGGAGTAAGAAGTGCTCAGGAGACTCTGTTTGGAGAGGTAATTAAATGAGTCAGAGACACGACACCCCTCACAAAACTCCCCATCTACGACCAAACGAGACAGCTCATGTTACACCTACCGCCGCCCGCAAACGCAGGAGAAGGGAGGAACCACCGCGATCAAAGGAAAAACCAAGATAAAGTATACAAGGCAGGAAGAGGAGGAATTCGAAGAAATATCTCTTTAGCATAGAGGAAGAAGTTTTGCACTCAAAACGTGCTCAAATCAGTCTTTGGATAGCGAGGGGAGTTCGAAAGGATCTAGGCGAGAGACCCCCCCGGAACACCAGCCTGCTAAGGAGAATTTAAGGGCTGTCATAGCTAGATGAGTGGACGCACTCCTAGCTGAGAGGGGCATGGAAGCTGCTGTAGCAGACACTGCCGAAATAGAATCGCCCTACTATGCCCGCATACGGGCAGAGAGATTCTCAAAGGGGTTCAAGCAGCCTCGTCTGCGGGAATATTCTGGAATAGGAGACCCCACCGCACATGTTCGCTACTTCTGCCAATGCATGGAGGCGGCCAACGCTACAGACGCCATGCTATGAAAGCTATTCCCCAGAACCTTAGTAACACCCACAACCCACTAGTTTGAAAGTCTCAAGCCGGGGTCCGTAACTGGCTTTGATATGATGGCCAAAAGCTTCGCCCTTTACTTTGTCACATCCATTCCCCCTAGCCGAAATGGTTCAGGATCTGCAAATGGTCCGACAAAGGTCAGACGAGTCCCTTGCTGATTTCGTGGAAAGATTCCAAAAAGTGGCCCTTGAGATTAGGGACTACAACATCGATATAGCCTCGGAAGCATTAGCCAGGAACTGCCGAAGTGCCGACTTGGCAAAAGATATTTCTACCGAAAGACCCACCACATTGGCAACACTAATGCAGAAAGCCAAGAAATGGGTACGATGGGAAACTCATAAAAGAAACATGAAGCAAATCGAGGCCGCGGCAAGAGAAGAACCAGCGAAACGGTGAGATTATGGGAAGCGAGAACCAGAGCGTCGACAAGCTTATCGCCCGGAAATGGTGAGATGGGAGATGGAAGAATTTACCCCGTTCAATTCCAAAAGGAAGGAGGTGCTGATGTGTATCGAGAAAAATGAGGAGGACATCAGGTACCCCCCTAAAATGAGATATAAGGGGAAGCCAGGGACTTACTACGAGTTCCATAAAAGCGAAGGCCATGACACTGAAGAATGTAGAGAGCTGGATCACGAATTGAGAAGGAAGGCCGCTGATGGTCGACCGAACCGTTTCCTCCAGCACCTGCCAAGAGAAGGGCATCGAAAAGAATGGGGGAGAAATCCCCGCCAGGAACAACGAGGCTATCAACCGCCTCGACGAGATGTTACGGCAGGCTATCAACCACCTCGCCGTGACACCGAGGTAAGTAATCATCAACAGTGTTGAAATGCCGAAGAGCCTCCGCCCAGAGGAGTAATACATATGATTTCTAGAGGAACCACTCAGAAATAGAGGAAGAGAGGGAACACATTCGATTACGATAATACAAACAGAGGGAGCGAGATGTACTACTCCTTTACCCAGGAAAAGAAACCTTCACCACACAATGACGCATTGGTGATCGAAATGACGGTGGAAGGGTACCAGGTGCGCCGTACGCTAGTGGACACAGGTAGCTCGGTTAATGTAATGACTAGAAGAGTATACGAGGCCATTGGAGGGAACCCCAATCACCTTGCTATCCATTAGGAGCCTTTGATTGGCCGAGGAGGCCATGCCGTGCGCGTATGCGGCTCGGTGAATTTATCTATTGCATTGGGAGATGATGGCCCTAGTTGGAAGACACGAGCCGAATTCCTTATTGTAGACATCCCGTTGGCATACAACATAATGCTAGGGCACCCACTCATCATCAGATCTGAAGGCGTCATTAACCTTAGGTGCCTCATGCTCCAAATACCAACACACCAAGGGACAGCCACTGCCCGGGGAAATCAACAAGCCGCTCAGGAGATATATTTGATGTCCCTGAAGGCCGAGCATTTGACGGTGGATGAGGAACTGGATCAGGGAAAAGCCGCCGAACCAGCGGATGTAATGGTAGCGGTCACCTTAGAAGAAGGGAAAGAAATCCGCATGTCTGGGGAATTGACAAATAAAACCAAGGAAGAAATCCTAACGGTATTGCGTGAAAAGTTCCAGGCTTTCACATGGACCTCGGTAGACCTCAAAAGCGTCAACCCCGAGGTTGTAAAGCACAGGCTGAATGTTTTCCCTCAGGCTAAACCAATTAAACAAAAGCGAAGGAACCATTCCCTGGATAGAAGGCCATAGAAGAGGAGGTCTCTCGCCTACTTCAGGCAGGGCACATCAAAGCAATCCGCTACCCCGACTAGATCGCCAATGTGGTATTAGTCAAGAAGCTGAATGGTAAATTCCGCATGTGCGTGCACTTCACGGACCTGAGTAAGGCATACCCGAAAGACAGTTACCCCCTCCCCAGCGTTGACATGTTGGTAGATGCCACGCCAGGCTATGCCATTTACTCCATGTTAGATGCAACGTCAGGGTATAATCAGATACCCATGGTTGAAGAAGATAAAGAAAAGACGTCGTTCATCACACATGAAGGGATATATTGCTATAATGTCATGCCCTTCGATCTTAAGAATGCGGGGGCCACATATCAGTGAAAATTGAACGAGATCTTTGGCGATATGATAGGGAAGGAGGTAGAGTTATATGTGGATGATATAATCATCAAGAGCAACGCCGAAACCGACCATGCAGCAGACATAACCAAGGTTCTGACTCACCTCGAAAAGTACGGACTAAAGCTAATCTAGAGAAATGCGCATTTGACATGATGGGAGGAAAGTTCTTAGGATATTTAGTGTCGCAAAGGGGAATAGAAGCCAATCCCGATAAAATAAAGGAAGTACTTCTACTCAAAGAACCCCAAAGCATCAAGGATGTCCAACGCCTCAATGGTAAACTCAAGGCCTTAGGCCATTTCATTTCTTGTACAGCACGACAATGCATCCCATTCTACAAAGCTTTGAAAATGAAGAAGTTCGTATGCGGAGAGGACTGTGCTACAGCCCTTACCGAAATCAAAACCTCTTTGGTCTCCCCACCCTTGCTGAGCCACCCAGTTACCGGTATGCCCCTGTATCTCTATCTTAGTACCTCAAAGGAGACAGTGGGAATGGTGCTTGTCAGAGAAGAGAGGGTGGATCAGTTTCTAGTCTATTACAGTAGCCGTGCTTTGAAAGGTGCCGAAGTAAGATATGGCCGAATGGAAAAGCTAGCATTCGCTCTAGTAGTGTCTTCTCAGAAATAGCGCCACTACTTCCAATCCCATACAATAATAGTACGAACCAACCTACCACTCAAGAAAAGAATTCGACATTCGCTTTGAACCGAGGACAGCGTTGAAAGCACAAGCATTAGCAAACTTCGTGCAAGAAGCTCCACCGCAAAAAGAACTACCGGAGGTGACATGGCGTATGTTCATAGATGGTAGCTCTAACAGCGGTGCAGCAGGTATTGGAATTTACATTCAAGGTTCGAAGGGGATAGTGATTAGGCAAGCCGCTAGGCTGGAATTCCGGGCCTCCAACAATGCGGCAAAATACGAGTTGCTGATCTTCGGATTGGAGATAATTAAAGCCATTAAACCTGACAACATTAATATATTCAGCGACTCCGAACTGGTGGTCAAACAATTTGGGGGAGAATACAAAGCCAAAAGCGAGGTCATGAGACACTACCTCACCCGTATCACCTCCCTCATCAAGTAAATACACTGGGAGGGTACCGAAATGTCAATTCAATAGATCCCCAGAGCATTGAACGCTGAAGCTGATTGACTGGCAAAGGGGGCATCAAGCAAGGAACAAGAGATCTTACTTCCCTATGTCCCTTTGCGGATCAGCACCCCCAGCGTACCGATGACGGAGGTACTGCAAACGGAAGTGAAGGATGAATGGTTCACTCCCATTTGCAAATATTTAGAACACAATGAGCTACCAGTAAAGGAAAGCGTTGCATAAAAGATAGTGCGTAAATCCTTTCGTTATGCGATGATTAGCGGGCAATTATACCGAAAATCCATCAGCCATCCTTGGCTGAAATGTGTAGGCCGCGACAACGCCGATTACATATTACACGAAGTTCACAAAGGTCCCTATGGTGCACACGAGAAGATGGATGCAATGGTCCGAAGAGCCAAGCTATAAGGCTTCTATTGGCCGACTATGGAGCTAGAAGCCAAGAGACTGGTCCAATCTTGCAAAGCCTGCCAAGCCTTCGCCAAAACATCATCAGCACCGACTGGACCGAGATCTATAATTCAGGTCGCATGGCCCTTCACCCTTTGGGGCGTGGATCTGGTAGGACCCTTTCCAAGAGCGAAATAGCAGAAGCGCTGGATTATTGTGGCTGTTGATCATTTCACAAAATGGGTAGAGGCTGAACCCTTGTCAGCCATCACGCCAAAACAGGTCACTTCTTTCTTTAGCAAGAACATAATATCATGTTTCGGCATCCCCCATACCATCATAGCAGACAACGGGACACAGTTCAACTGCCATGCATTCAAATGTTTCTGCCAGTGACTAAAGATACGACTCCGCTTCTCCAGCGTTTCCCATCCTCAGATGAACGGCATGATGGAAGTAACCAATCGAACCATCTTGGAAGGAATCAAAAGGAGAATCCATGAACATGGTTTAGCATGGCAGGAAGAACTCAATAATGTACTTTCGTCCTACAGAACCACACTACGAACGGTAACAGGTGAAACACCCTTCCTCCTCACATACAGAACTAAAGCAGTGGTGCTTGTCGACGTCGGTGTGCCCAGTGCAAAGGTAGAAAATTACATCGAAGGAGCCCCAAATGATGACTTGCTGAGGTACAACCTGGATTTGCTAAAGGAAAGACGTGACCAAGCTCTCATCCGCATGATGGAATATAAACGGCGCATCACCCTCATCCGCAACAAAAAGATCAAGCCACTCACGTTCCAAGAGGGCGAGCTAGTCCTTTGCAATACCAAGGACTCACAAGCAACAGAAAGGCGAGGGAAGCTCGGCATTAAATGGGAGGGCCCATTCAAAATAACAAGATGAATAAAAGCTAGTGCGTACAAGTTATCCACTATTCATGAAAAGGTCTTGCCTCGGACATGGAATGCAGCGTCCCTCAAAAAGTTCTACCCGGGTGCATGATAATTAATGTCTTGTGTATTTACGTAGTTATTTTGTAAACATTCAGGGCAATGGTAATGCAATGTTCTGCAAGCTCCTTTGATAAGATGCGTAGATGATCACATTACACAGCCCGCAGGGTCAGATCAACGAGATCCCCTCAATGCTATTCAGCTTTGAAATTAAAGCGAGTTAAACAGCCCGCAGGGTCAAATCAATGAGTCCCCTCGGTGCTATTCAGCTTTGAAATTAAAGCAAGTTAAACAGCCCGCAGGGTCAGATCCCTGAGATCCCCTCGATGCTATTCAGCTTTGAAATTAAAGCAAGTTAAACAACCCGCAGGGTCAGATCAACGAGATCCCCTCGGTGCTATTCAACTTTGAAATTTAAGCAAGTTAAACAGCCCGCAGGGTCAGATCCCCGAGATCTCCTCGACGCTACCACGCTTTGGAATTAAAGCAAGTTAAAACAGCCCGCAAGGTCAGATCCCCAAGATCACCTCGGTGCTACCATACTTTAGAATTAAAGCAAGTTAAAACAGCCCGCAGGCTTAGATCCCCGAGATCCCCTCTACTGTACCATGCTTTGGAATTAAAGCAAGTTAAAACAGCCTACAAGGTCAGATCCCCTCAGCGCTATCACGCTTTGGAATTAAAGCAAGTTAAAATAACCTACAAGGTTAGATCCCTGAGATCCCCTCAGCGTTCATACACCGAAATTAAAACAAACCCAAGGGTCCTGCTGAATAGCATACAAGCCAATTAAAGTTACAATTCAATTATTTCAGCATACAATAGAAAAGTTATAGAGATCTTGCTATCTCGACGGTTAATCCAAATAGAAGAACCAACTTCATATCTCAAATATCAAAGAGTTACAAAAAAGCAAATTCTGCACAAACTATGTATTCAGCAACTTAATAACACAACCCATCGGCAAGAGAAGCAGACATCAGCATAAAGAAATTTCATTGATAAAATAAGTTATAAGCTCACAAAGCCGAGCCTAATGCTTCAGAAGTTCAAACTTAACAAGCAAAGAACTACAAAGTAATAAGAGGTAAAGAGGCATGCCGGAGGCTGTCAAGACTGGATCTCTTCATCCGTCGCTACAGAGGAAACATGGGAATAAGAGGGCTTTGGTGCGGGAGGCCCAAAGATACGTTCATCTTCTTCCCAGCAGCCGATGGGCTCATCCAGTGGAGCTATCTAGGCAAGATTATCAATATCAGCCCCGGGAAACTTAACACGCACCGCTCGAAGAAAGGCAGTTCGATAGCTGAGGTGATCTTCTCGCCAGTCCTCGTGGGTCTGCTTCACCTTAAGCTTGTACTTGGCCCTATGGCGCTCGTACTTATGCTGAATATCTCGCAGCGCTACGGTGTTCCCTTCAGCGACAGTCCTCCAATACCCTAGCCCATTCTTTGCATTCTCCAAATCCTTCGCCATTTGGGCTTTACTCTCCTTCTCTCTCACCGCCTCAGCCCTCAAATCCTCTATCAGCGCCTTTAGACTTTTCTACTCAGCTTCCGCGGAAAATTTAACTTTGGCCAACGCCAGTTCATGCTTCTCCTCCAATCCCCGCATTGTGTTGATCAGCTCCTTCTTCTTACCCTCAGAATATTCCAAGTCCGCAAGAGCTTGAGTCAGCTCTACGGCCTGTTTCATCCTGTCTCCCCCATTTTCTTGGCAGTCTCCTCCATCTCAGCAAGAGTGTCACGCTCTTGCTGAACCTCCTTCAACCACTTCGCACTACCTTGGGAGGCAGCATAAGCTACCTCCACTTGGTGCTATGCCTCCATTAAAGCCTTCACCACCTAATGAGCAGTAGAAAAAGCCTTCAAAGCAAGAGCAGAGATAAGTTAGACAGCAAAAATCAACAGCAGGGATAAGTAACACGCATATATGTCCAAAGAACCAATACCCAAACTCCTAATTAAGGGAATACTTACAAGTAAAGCTTGCTGCTCAGCATAGGCCCCCAACTCGGCAAGACCCATGGTGCTGAAGCGCGCATCTTAAGTAGGGAGCTCGGTGTAGTGCTCCAACTCACCCAAAACCTTTGCCTTAAACAGAGGCACATCTTCCCCATGGACCTTCAGCTACAACTACAGAGAAACCGGATAAAATTCAGCGGACAATGCGAGCAAACAAATAAAAAGAGGGGAGAATCTTATTCATCAAATGTACCAATGGAGGATCATATTTGGCCCATTGAACCTGCTCCTCCTCCGTTAGCGGAGTTTTCCCCTTTGAGGACTTCCCTCCAACTTCACCATCGCTACAAGGGGGCTTTTACCCCCTCTCCCTAATCTCTACACCCCTCGAGGGTGTGGCAGATGTCCTCCCCCTAGGAGGGCCTCCAAGGCTGGTCGCAGGGACCAAGGCCCTTTGAGGTGTGGTCTCTACGATAACCACATCCTCAATGGCCTTGTTGGCCACATCTCGCACAGCAAGGGGATCCAGAATCCCCTGCTCAAACAGTTGCTGGGCCCATCCACTAGCAGCAAGTGCCTCTTGCTTCAGCACCGCCTCCGGCACCTCTACCGCCACCATCTCGGTAGGATTAACTTCCTCTTCATTCCCCGCATTTGCTAGGGCCACTTCTGGCTCCTAGATCCTCGTCGTTGCCACTACAAGAATAATTTTGGGTTTCCACTTAGCACGAGTCATTCCTACAAATAAAAAGAAAAGCGAAGATCAATTTTTCAAAGCATCACTATCCTCAGCAGTTAAATCGATATACACAATAGCCCCTTGATCCATCCAGCAAAAGAGGCCATTGGGTTAACCCAGTAAAAACTCCGCCACGCGCCAGTGGATGCCTGGCCCAATTTGGCGCACAATTTCCACCTCTTAGCGCTGCGCGGGGCTTAAATCCAGTGCTCGATGCCAGGTGTAAGGGTCTTCAGGATTGCGATTCCATTTGGTATAGAAGGGGAACTCCCCATCCCATAAGGGATTCGGTGCACCCTCCTCTTCGTTATCTGTTGAGGGGAAAATCCAGAACCATTTATCCTTGAAATCCTTGACATGGAATTGCTTCCCCACTGGCTTCGGCGTGGTCTCCCTCATACTTCCCCAAAACACGAATGCTCCAGCGTGCTTTGTATGAGGCCTGAAAAAGAGATGGGACACACGCCCAGAGAGCACAAAGCCCAATTCGTGGCACATTCGAGCGAGCACAGCCAAAACAATCCACGCGTTAGGGTGCAGTTGCCTGGGGCACAAGCCGAATTCGCGCAGCACATCCATTATGCATGTATCTAGGGGGAAACGGAATCCCCAACGCACCTGCTGACATAGCACAAGCATCAAATCCTTCCTAGGGGGATTCCACATTACGTCCCCCTTCTTCGGCGCCTTCCCATAACGCCGCGTGACGCCCCAACCAACAATTCAAAAATCTCGCTGGCTTCTTTCTTCTTGATTGTGGTAGGTTTTTGCCAATCCGCCCCCTCGGTCTGAAAGGGTGAAGAAGACTCCCCCGCCATAATTTGGCAGCGCGGGATGGAACCCGAGCCACCCCCCACCATCTCTGCCATAGAGGTGGCCTTCATAGCCCTCAAAGGCAACACCACAACAGCGGAAGGGGGGTCACGCTCCCCCACCAGTTACCGGTGACCAGTGACCAGTGCGATGGACCAAGGCATGGGAATCGGAAGAGCTCGAAGACATTTTACCTTATATAACAAAAGAAAAGGAAAGATAACTCACTTAGCGGAAGAAAAGAAGGTTGGCAACAACTTGTCAAGAAGAAGGCGAAGAAATGGAGAGCAAATAGCAACATAGAATTTCAGAAAGCAAAATCAAGCGAAAGAACAACGGAAGAGCGCACACCCTAATATATACAATAAAAATCATGGAAAACGAAGAGATACACCCATTAAATGAAGCGCGGTTATCATTACTATTTTAAACGGCGGATATGAAAGGCCGCGTCAGATCAACAGTCGCAGCTCCAAGAAACGACACTACGCGTGTCTAGGGTACGATTGCAGACCTTTTAAAGGCCTTAAAGAGCCTTCACTTGGACTCGTTTGGGGGGACTCCTGATATAAAGGCCCAAATAAGCAAGCCTTGGCTCAAAAACTGACTCCACAGTCAAACTGTGCCTCTGCATAACCACTCGCTGAAACCACTTCAGCACAACAGCGAAAAACCTCAACGCTACCCACTGCGCTTGAGCTGAAATAACATCGGCAAGACCCTTGCCGATCCAGCGCACTCCTTCACTCATCTCTGTTGCATTAAATACAATCCTGACGGGTAGGGACGGACCATTTAATGCTCCGGCGACGGAAAAGACCCTCAAGCGGCTTGCCACACATGCACAGCTTGCAGGCGGACCCCACAGATCATCATTACATGTATCCCTATAAATAGCAAGACGATTTCCCACTTTGGAGGTAACTGTTACTCTGATATTACACTCTCATTATCTCTCCCCAAATCGCTAACTTTAGCATCGGAGGGTCTTCGCCAGAACCACTTCCGTCCGGAGACTTCTTTTGCAAGCTCCGAGGACATTGAAGGTAGAGGACTTCACTCAACGGATACTAGGAAGCAACCCTCACAATCGTGCCTAGGCAGGCTAGGTGGCGCGCGCATGGATTTTTTAATCAATGATTTTGACTCCTTTCGTGTTGTAATCAAGGGTGTTAACAAGCCGAGCTAAGATTAAATCTGCCTTGGCTTGACTGGATACAAAAATATAAATGGTCAAGCTTGGCTCGGCTCGAAGCTTCCAAGTTTTGAATATTTTAACTTGACTTGAGCTTGTGAAAGCTTGGCTTGAATTCACAAGCTTACGAGCCTCAACCAGTCTCCTTTATTTGTGTTAAAATCTTTACAATTATTTTCGAAAGACAAACATATTAACAAATTAAAAGTTAAATATATAATTTAAAAAAACTAAACCAAAGGTATGAAATTGAAAAACATGGTTTCCATAAGCGCATATAACTCAACTTTGAGATTAAGATTGAGTGTTAGACTAACAACATGGATTCTTATAAGAAATTAGGAATAATATAGAGTAAATAGACTAATTAAAGGAAACTGAGCTTTCAAACCGAACTATAAAAAATTTTGCTTCACTTCTCAATACCTTAAACCAATCTCGAACTTGAGTCAAATTCTAGCAAGCCGAACTTTGACCGAGTCAATCTCAATCTACTTACAAACCACAGTGCTTTTTATAACCCTAGCTGTTATTTATGTCATGGAAGATGTTACTCAAATTTGTAAAGAAACGTATGACATGATATAATGATGTGGTGCTTTAATTATATTTGCATGACAGATTTTGGGGTATAATCAAGAGTTCATTAAATCTAATGTTCAACCTGTATTTAAATCCTACAATGTCAGGCCACATAATTTTTATCTAGAAAACAAACTTCTAGTGGTTGTAGATCAACATATATAATTCTTGAGCATTAAG
>CATIWQ010250243.1:0-20031 GCA_949673415.1 Euphorbia schlechtendalii | reverse complement strand
TTCTAAATTTGTTTTAGACCCGAGAATATCTGATGATATTTTTAGAAAAATAGATGAAGAAATTTGATTTTAAGATGAAGAAGTTTGGAATCCAAGAAAATGTTAGAAGAAAAGAAAGTATTTTTATTGTATTTGTCTGTGTTTCTTTTTCTGAAAAAGATAATTTTTCTCTGAAATTTCGAGCCCTGATTGAAAAAAACCCGACTATTTATAGGGAAAATCTCGAAAATCCAAAAACGATAAGTTTTTTCCTATGAGGGGTCTCACCGGAGAAAATCTAGCGTTGCATATGCCTCACCGAAACCTTTTGGCGAGGTTTGCCTAACCCACCTTTGGCAATGCAAGTCCCCGGATCCGATTTTCCATGATGTTTTATGTAATTTTATATATTTTTAATTAATTTCTGAATTAAAGCCCTTTTAAATTCAGCGACGAGGAAGACTCCCATTTGAAGATCGTTAGACAGTCGAAAATTGTGTGATTCGAGGATAAATATCCCGAAAAGCCGTCATCATTGAACGTGCGAGCTAGAATAAAACCCCGTGCTCACAGGGGGACTAGGAGTGAATTGACAATTTTTTTTTCTAAAGAACGAAAGTAATTTTCAAAGCATCGATTTATTACTTTTCTTTAGAATTTTCATGTCTTTTTTCATAACTCCAAGTTCCGCTTGGTAATTGTCCAATTTAAGTTTCATGCTAGCCTTCCAATCTTCCGAAGCTTCCTCTTCTTCTTCATCTTCTTCTACTTCAAGCATCGGGGTTTTTCCATATCGACGGCTAATAGTTGGATTAGATGGTTCGACGGAAGAATCTTCTTGAGTCAAGTTTATCTTCTTGGTGCTGTTGGAGTAGGAGTAAAAAGAATATACACCATCGTGTTCTTGAAGTAATCCGGTGTTCTTCAAATAATTTCCATCCATGTAGCGAAAATACTCACCCGGTTGTTGAATATAGGGAAGTTCACCTCTTGCACCCAAGATGATAGCAGTGATAATTTCGGCCGCTCCAATCTTGTTTCTCATGCTCGTTGAGTTTTCTTCATCATATCCCATATGATATCCACAAATTTCGCCTTTTGTTTCATCATAGCGCACGAAAGAACAAACAAATCTTTCTTTTGGACCTTTGTATTCTCTACTCGATAAAATACTGAATTGGAAAGGTATTTTTGGAGAAGAAGAATGCATTCATCCTTAATAAGTTTGTTAGGAGAGATTTTAGGATTGAAGACTCTCTTACTCGATAATTCTGCCCAAACTCTATTTAGCTGAATAGAATCTGTCATGCTTGATGAATTGACAATATCGAATCCGAACCATTTACCCATCATCTCTCGTGTGACGGTGTATTGTTGTCCTTGATTTCGAAATTGAATCGCCCTTTTCCTTGAATCTTCATAATCAAATATTACTAGACATTAAAGAATCCAATCTCAATTTTGTGGAAAACGCAAATCCACAAATTTTGTGAGTCCAAGAGTCAAAAGATAAACCTCCATCTCTCTATGGAGATTCATTTTTTCTATAAAGACTAAATCTAGGAATATCATCCCGGTGATATCCAATTTGTTGAGCTTTTGAAAATGCTTGCCTTCTTCTCTCATCCTTAAAGGGAAAGAACAATCAAATTCTTCTTGAATTGATTGGGCTCCTCTTTTATTTGCTGCTCTTTTTACACATGCCATATTTGTTTGAAGTAAAGGATTGAAAAGGTTTTGAATGTAGAAGGTTGAAGATGAAGAATTTCAAAGATTTGTAAGCTTTGCGAAGGGTGTGGTTGCTAGGGTTCAACTTTGACCTATTTATAGAGGATTAAGATGTCTCTAATTGGTCATAATTGATAATATAGCCGTTTATGCTCAAAACTAGCCATTAGTGGCGGTTACGAACATCTGTCTATTATCTGATCGCGATCTATAACGCTTATATTTTGCCCCTTGTCGCGATCATGAAGGCTAGTCACGATCATGATCTTCCTCACGATAGAAATAGAAAGTTTACTGCAAATTGTCATGAGCGCGAGTTGAATATCGCGGTCGTGATCTTCTTTATTCTTCAAATTTCTTCAATTTTTAGACTTGCACCTATAAAAACTTAGAAACAAAAATTACAAACAAACTTTGTTAAATACAAAAGATAAATATTTACTATTATACCTTGATTTTTCATGGTGAAGATAGCAATTGAACATCAACGTTTTGTTGTTCAAAATTTTCATTTCATATTCAACATATTTTTACAAACTAACAATGAAACATAAACAAACAAACATGCAAATAAACAACAAACAAACACAACTAAATTTAAAAAGAAACACTATACGAGGTTCTAATCTGAAAAGAAAAAAACTATTCATGGGAGAAGTGATCCTATTATTCGGTCAATCTCGTAGTAAGATTCCCTTAAATCTTGTTGGCATCAATCAGTAGATCACGAATATCTTCGATTTTTCTATAGATCGAAAGGTTCCCTTCCATAAGGTTACTCGACCTTCCACGGAGGATGGAATCTCTATGCTCCTCCTCCTGCTCATTTTCCTTTTCTCTTTCTCTATTTGCTTCCACCCTTTCTTCTCATGGTTTCCATCCATAGGTTATTCTATCCTCGCCAATGTACATTTCCAAGAAATTATACTCAAATAAGACTTCCATCGTTAACTCTGGAATCACGTCTTCATTAGTAAAAATTTCTATGGTATAAGGTAATCTTCCTATTTGTCCCAACAAATTTGCCATAGTTCGACACCCGTACTCTGTCATTCCAGGATTTTACTTTGCAGACACGAGTGTCTCCATCATAATCCTAGAAATATTAACAGGCGTGGCATCCAAAATTGCTTGCACTACAAACAACTCTTCAGGTATGACAAGATCGAAATTGGACTTGGCAAACAGTGCTCCACTTAAATAAAAGTGGAGTGTAAGCAAACAAGGATCACGAATCCATCGACTATAGGCAGATTCTTATTTGAACTCGACATGGCCAGTCAAATGATTCCAAGTTGGTACAGGATCCTAGCCAGGTAACATCTTATTGAAGCATTCTCTTGGAAATCCCAAGTACTTATCCATCGCCTTCCTCTTCAACTTCTATTCTTTCCCATGGTGTCGATAGACTAAGCAATTTCATCTTTCATTCCTCCATGCTAATGTGACCAGCATTTCCATGCAATTGTTCACATTGTTCCTGAGGGTTAAATTGGAGTAATTGACAAAATTAAGTATTCAGAGATAATACATAATTCTATCAAAAACACCCAAATGAATAAGATTATTCCTATGAATCATATAGGAATTCTTAAACTCAACAACTCTGATCATTTCATAATGATCTCCTTCCTCCTCTGAATAAATTGGGAATGGTGCTTCATACCATTCCTGGATATTCTTAGGCAGAAAGACTCTGGAATTTGTTGGAAAAACCATTGTATAAGAAAGAAATTTTGTAAGAAATGAAGGAATTTTTCTTTGGAATAAGTTTGGATTTAGAAAGAAGATTTCAAAATGAAGAAGTGAATGATTGATGAACGGTAGTGCATCAATTTTATAGAGTTTAATGGAATAACCGTCAAATAACTGCCCAAACAGTTGTAGTTTTCGCTCACGTCGCGATCGTGATCACAAGTCGCGATCATGACTAACAGAATTTTGAGAAACAAAAAGTTTTAACAGGAATTCATGGGCGTGAATAGAAATCGTGAACATGAATAGGGAAAATGGAAGAAAATCTTCTATTTGTCAAGGATTAAGATGAAATATTATGATGTATCACCTCCAAGATGATTATTTCATAATCTTTTCATATCTAGAATAAGATTGGAAAACTGTATAATATAGGAAATGAAATAAATAGATTTAATTAATCTCTAGAATGCACTTACCAAGATGATTGTTTGCAAGTTTTCGACTCTAATAACTCCTAGGATTTTTTATTTAATAATGAAGCTAAAAACTTTATCTCCCACTTTCCTAATGATAAGATATAAGTTCAAAATACGAACAAGTGTTGTTAGTACCACTTATCTAAATAGAAAAATGGTGACCACTGCAAGTATATAGTTACGATGTACTTTTAAAAGATATCAATCCCACAGGGAAGGACTAGCTCTAAAGATCAACAAGATAAACGGAATAAAGAAAATAAAATATTTTTGGATTTTAGTTTGGAGAATTAGAATGAAGAATGGATAGATATATGTATGGAAGACTAGAGATTCTAAATATATATAGATTTCCTACGAAATAAGTATAGCAAAGAAAACATGCAAGTTCAACAAAGTTATACGTTCACTAGACTAACTTAAAATAATTAGTTCTAGACACTCAGATGTTCAATGATTCACAGTAGAGCAACATATGAAATGACTTTTCTAAATCTAGTGCAAACGAATTAAGACGATTTTGTAAACCTGGACAACAATATTACTATGCTTAGTACGGGTCGCTCTCACATAGCCACATTTGGCAAGTTACCATTCCAAAAATGTTGGCTCACTAAACAGCATTAAAATCACAGATCCAGTGATTATACACAATCTCGTTAACCCCAAAACTACTCTTAAAGTTAACTCAAAGGCATATAACTTGATTAATATAAAAGACTCAACACAAAATACGCATTATGACACATAGACATATCATAAACTTTGAAACAGAAAGTATAAGCAGAAAGCAAAGAAAAGTTGTAAGGTATGCAAGTGAAAGCTAAAGTTGATCAAACCATATCCACTCTTTAATGGGAGCCATCAATTCTCTCAATTCCTATGTCTGCTTTGAATTCGGTCTCGACCCATGTAGAACCTCCGCTAGGATGCTATTCTTTGTGAATATCGAACAAACGAATGTTGAAGAATAAAAACTTTTATTGATAAGTGATTTACAAGTACATTTATACAACAATCACTCGAATATGTAGAGAAATCTAGTGATCAAAACAATGATTCGAATCACTTAAACATTTTCTCACTAACACTTATGAACGTAGTGAAAACTAAATAATTTCAATCTCTATCTATGCACACACTATATTTCTCACTTTTTCTAATTCCAATGCCACCCCATGCATGAAATTTGTAAGGTTTGGAGCCCTATTTATAGAGTTTGAAGTTTGCGTCTATCCAAATGAAGAGTTGTGTCCATTGGCAAAAGATTGCATCACTTTATTGTGATTAGTTTAGAAGCTTTAATCTTATCCATAATGGATAGTCATCTATTCATGATTGGTTAACTTCTGATAAGTGTCTTCTCGTTGGTAGTTGATGGTGGTTGATTATTCTTATCTGGCGGTTGGTAGTTAAGAAGATTTGACCAAAAAACTGTCTAAGTCGTGACCATGATATACAAGTTGCAACTATGAATCTTTGTTTGACAATTTTCTACTTCTGATGTGTATCAAGTCGTGACCGTGAATTGTTATCACAATAGTGAATTATGTTTTTCTTCAAAATTCTTCTTGTAACTTCACAGATCTTCGACAGCTTCGATCCTATGCCAAATCTTTAAGTCCACGCATCTTTTCGCACCTTTTTCACTCTTTTTAGATAGAATTCCACTTTAGATCATTTTACTCCCAAGATTTACCTAGTATTTGCATTTCACCAAAAACAACTACAAACCACGTGAAATCTTTTATATGAAGTATAAAAATGACTTAAATTATAGTGTTTAGTGTGTAAAATTATATTGATCATAAGTGTAATTATACACTTATCATCATCATAGGCCCAAATAACTGTATCCAACCTCTCTAGCATATTCTCGTCCAAGCCTAAGTAAGGTAGCACCTTACACGGGCATAGGTTAAGAGCTGACCTGACATCCACCATCACACAAGGGATGGACCTGTCGAAGATATTAACCCTAATGAAAAGGGCATTGTTATGATTCTATTATTCTAGCAGTAGGTTGGACAAGTTAAAGGTGATGGGCGGGCTCTTCCTCAGAGGTATCCCTTCTCCTATCATAAAGAACATTTCAATCATCGAAGTAGTCGGTGTTTCTTCCATCTCCATTAGCCTTTGCACTAACCCTCAGTGATGTGCCTCAGAGAAGCGTAACAGCTGCCATATGTTGTGTTTCGATTATGTGCTCTTAAGCTGATTGATCGAGGGTCGACCTCTAGCTCATCTTCATTAACCATTAGGGGTAGGGATGGCTCCGTGTGATCTCTCATGGTCTCCTCCACCAATGAGTTCCCAAGCTGGATGGGATTGTTTTTGAAAACTTGGTCATTGCAAGTACCCTTAAGACTCATTCTCAATCACCCTTGTTTTAGCTAGCGTTTACCAAAGGTATTGTGGTTCTTCCTTCTTCCTCGTCACATTCTTCAACTGATAACTATCAAGATTAATTGGCCCCTTACCATAGACAATCTCCTTACCCTCCACCGATCCGAAATCATCCTTATCCCCCATCCTTCGAGATTTCAAATTGTAAGTGTGAGCGGATGACACGGAAGCAATGGGCCAAGAGCGCGCAATTGAAAGGTGCGGTCCACCAAGCTGTTTATGTTGAAAATAAAATGTATTGGGTCGTAGACCCGGAAAAGTAGATTAAGAAAGTGAAAACATTTTTAGATTGGTTAAACTTGAATCTGCCGTCTCTTAGTGTAGAGTCGTCACATGGATTAGCTCTTCTAGGATTTAGAGTCTTGTGAGGCTTAGCGTCGGGGGACGGCCCACTAAGACACAAAGATTTGGATTTGGGATAAGTTGCTTATTTCTTATTGAATCACATTATATTACATCTACAAAAAACCATATTTCTTAATTGTGCACATTCACACTTATGTCATTTTCGAGTTGTGAAGTATGATTCACATATAGTTAGAAAGCGATAAATTCATACATAGAACGGTAAATAAATGCAGAAAAGTAAAGATTAAAAATTACAAAATCTCGAGGGACGCAACCACCCGCCTAATCTATTAATTACATTTCCCAAAAATAATTAAAATGTGATACTTGAAGGAAAATAAAACCATAGGCATACATCTAACCCTAATCTACCTGCATCTACAAAGTTTAGCATAAAATATGCACAACATTTACACATATGATCGATTTAATTTCGACGAGGCCCGTATGACCTAATTAAAACAAACGACAATCAAAAGTTATTATTTAGAGATGAAAATGTTCGTTGCTCATTTTAATTAGTGAGAATGCTCACATGGCAAAGATGTGAGGGTTGTTATCTAGGAATAGATTTTTTATTCCCTTCGTTGGGGTATTCTAATTGATATCTCGATTAAATAAAAGAAATAAAAAAAGAAGAAGAATTATTGTAACAATATTTACGTAATAAAAATAAAATAAAATAATCCCTAGGTCCACATGTAAAATAAAGTAGAGAAAAATACAAGGAGAACGAAATGGCAGCTCTAAGAACTCAAAGGCAGCTCTAGGAACTCAAAGACTTACCCTTACGGAGCAAATCCATTTCAAAATACCTGCTTGACCTTTAGGAGTAATCCTCATCGTCTTTTGAATTTTTTGATGTTTGCAAAAAATTTCGAATCATAAAGTGTTTTTAATTCAAGAAAATGTAGAAGATCAAAGTGTTTTGAGTTTTGTATTTTTTTGTAGAAAATTTCTGATTATGATTACTGAAAATTCCCGAATATTTATAGTAAAAAATCCCACAAATTCAAAAATGAAAAGAAGTTCTAGCGAGGCACGCTAGAAATTCTGGCGAGCCTCACCAAAATTTGGCAAGAAGCATCGCTAGATATCTAACGAGGCCGGTCCCTGATTTCGATATTTTTGTGATTTTTTTATTTTTAATTAATTAATTTTTTGAACAAAAAAAATTTAGTTAATTAATTTATTAAAAGTCATTTAAAATTAGAGACAAGGAACACTCCAATTTGACGGTATCTGGATAATAAAAAATTATGTGATTCAAGGTTTAAATCCTAAAAACCCAATAATCATCGAACACGCAAGCTGGTACAAAATCTCATGCTCACAGCTGCCCCTCATGTGATAGCTGCTGTTTAAATAGCTAGTATGATCACACGAAAGGAGTGAAGGGATCGAGAAAATATCTAACCAGTGTGGTTGGTGACTTCTCTATCCTCGATTGGTGATGACATGGGCCTTCCTTTCTAGTGTCATGTCCTAATGGGGTTTTCTATTTCTTTCTTCGGAGTCCCTTGTCGTTTGATGCCCCTTGCGGGTGAGTTCAATGTGGTCGTGGCATGCCCCTTGCGAGTTGATCTCCGGTTGGCTTTGATCATCAGATTTGCCAAAGTAAGCTACCAGAATCTATTTCAAAGGCGAACCAAATTATATTCCCATTTCTTTCTTCGGTTATGTTTCCTTAGTAGGATATGTTATGTTTCCTTAGTAGGATTTTAACTTGCTTACTGTGACAAATCAGAAAAATATAATGATAATACATTTTATGATGAATGTTTTAATTATTTGATTAATTTATGTGAAGTAAAAATTTTTTCCCCTTCAATCAAAAAAATTGAAACATGAATTTGATAAAAAAAATCAGGGATGTCCCGAAAATCGCTCCATTGTTTTTAGGAGGTTTTTGTGATGTTACAATGTTGCTTGAACAAGGCCTAAGTAGGCTTGAATTAGCTCTTAGCTTGAATGGGTCATGGTCCTCCTTGATATTTATAGGTCCCTCAAGTATAGGTTGTGTTACTTTATTTTACAGGGATGTGCCCCTAGTTGATTATTACTGTCGGGATAGTCGGGATAGGGCTCCTGAATCCTTTTCGAAGGTTGCCTAAATTTAATCTCTATGAGAGCTTATTTCCCTGTGGCAAATAGAAAAATTAGAAGGTGAATGCATTTTGTTTTAATGGTTTGATTGAATTTATACGAAGAAAAAAAAATTTTACCCCTTCAATCAAAAATTAAAACATTACAAAATAAATAAATTTAATGAGTTAGGAAAATTATTAGGGGTGTCCCGTGTATTGCTCCATTATGTTAGGAGACTTTTATTGAAGAATATAAATAGGTGGGGCCCACCTATTTTCTTTATAAATAACACTCCCTCTTTTTTTCCTCACTTTTAACTCTCATTCTCTCTCTCTCTCTCTAAATATTTTCTCTGCTCCTTCTCTTTAGAAAGATGTTGTTGAAGGTCATCGAAGGCTGCTTCGATTCCTAACCAGCCTCTATCCTCAGCTTACCTATTAGCCTGGCATCTTCTCCGTCGATATTGATGTTGCTTACGGCTTGAGTACGAGGGACACCATGCTGGGGTTTACCCCGACCACTCCTATAGAGACGTTAGATCCTGATTTTCTAGCCCAGCCCAATTAGTTATTTATTAAAAATTCATTTTTATCCTTCCTTCCTAGATTTATCAGCTTGTATCCTGTTTAGGGAGTATAAGTGAACTGAAACTTGATCCATGTTGCAAAATTTTATTTTAGAAAAGTACAAAAAATTAGAAAAAAATAGAAAAAAGTTAAAGTGGGGTCCGCTGGAAAAGCCCCGGTGGACAAGTTCTGGTGAGGCCCCTTTGAGGACCTCACCAAAAGTTCTGGTGAGGCCCCTTTGGGGGTTCATCGCAATTTTCGACGAGGCCCCCGGGGTCTCCGTGGTTAGATTCCAATTTTTTGAAAAAAATTTACCTGCATTTTTTAATTTCGCAGTGAGTTCTATTTGTAGTCTCCCATACTCCAACAAACGGGCGGGTATACTACCGTCCAAACTTGGTGGCGTCATGCTTCCTCTCGTTCGGAGCTCATTCAAGCCATCGACACCACAGGGTTTGGTGACCTAACCTGGTCCTTGTGACCAATGCTATTGCCATATGCGATGTCTATCACATTGGCTTAGAGATGGTGTAACATTTCCCACACTTTTCATCTTCCTATTGGGGATGTTACCATTACCTCGTCTGACGTGGTAGCGATCACCGGTCTGCCTTGGAGCGGTACCGTGATCCGCTTTGATGCTTTTTTAGAGAGGTTCTTTAAGACTCCCATTGCCTGCTGGCGTGATGGATTTATTTGGTGTTGATAGAGTGGTCAGGCTTTGCGCTACAACGCACTGGTTGAGTACTAAACTGGCCGAAAAACCATTTTAGAAGCAGAGATCCCGCTATATGTCCGATCCTTCCTGATTACCTTATTGAGCATGACTTTCTTTCTAGTTACGAATAGCGATATTAACTATGGGTTGATCGAGCCCTTGGTAGATTTTGATGGTGTTAGTGGTCTTAACTAGCCCTGGGCGATATTGACCCAGACATATTTCACTCTCGACTCGGTCATGAGAGCTCACCTGAGGACACTACGGTGCTTCTCCATGGTCCTTTAAGTACAGTTTGCTCATTTTCTGTTAGAGAATATCGGTTATTTTTTATTTACATTGACTTACTCTTTTATCATGTAAGCCTGGGCTTTCTTTTACAGCTTCCTCCCTGCGGTTCGTCATTGCTCCCAATAACTCCCCTTACATTGCCCAGATTTGTTTAGCCTTCGAGGGGGATGTATTGGACCATGAGGGCTATTACGAGTACCTTTGTGATTTGACACTTGAGCAAGTGAGGGTCCTTATTTTGGTAGATAGAACTACATTCATCCTTTACCTAAAGCTCACCCTATTTTATCTTCGTTGTTTTTCAAGTAGACCGCAATCCCTATTCTTGAGCTATCGCATGGTGAAGGAGGTGGACCAGAACTGCTTCATCTTGGAGGGTCCCAGGATGCGTGAGTGGTACTTGGGGGAGAGCATCTAGTTCTATCGGACTAAGCTAGCATCTGAGAGGCGTATTCCCTTGCGCCTCCTACCGGATTATTCTTGGCGCACTCGATGATCACTAACCCAGAGTAGTGCCATTTATTCTTTGAGGAGCACGGCGTGAGGGTCTTTGGCCGGCGTGGTGATTATGGTGCTTTTATCTAGGGATTGCTCATCCCTCTTTTTCCTCTGACTCATCCCGAGGTAGAGTGACCTCCTACATGTCAGGGGGTCAGGGAGTTGGTGATTCAGGCGCGGGCGCTAGTGGTATTGGTGTCGGTTGTCAGGTATGAGGGTTGTGTTAGTCATTTCGTTTATATCGATCTTGTTTCTGATTGTTTATCTGCCATTGTAGGAGGTTTCCCGAAAGAGGGCCTGAGTTCTAGATTTGAATACCTCGGTTAGGGGTATGAGTTCCACTACCTCGGGTGTTATCGAGGGGAGACTGGTAGTTCCTTTGGACTCATCTTTCTACCTGATGGGCTATTCGAGGACTGAGAGAGAGGTGTCCCTTCCACGGAGCCTTCGTATCCTATCCCTACGACCCTTTCGAATCCACCCATGTGAGTCTTTATCTAAACATCTTATCTTCAAACGTATTGCAGTGGCTTTCGGAATGTTTAACGTTCTTTGATTCATCTTGTAGTTTACACGAGAGGAAATAGAACGGGTAGCTCAGCATTCCCTTACATTGAGGGATATGATGATCATGCAAGAAGGGGTCACGTGAGGATGTTTCCTCTATCGATCTGTTTTATGCTTGAGTAGTATGTGAGTATGATATGTTATGTTTGATATATATGATTATGATTTTTGTATGTCTTAACGATTGTAGTCGGTGAGAGGGATGACTACGAGCAGCACTATCGGGAGCTCGAGGGTCACTTCCAGACACCGGACATCAACCATCAGGACCTGGGTTCTCGCTACCAGGCTTTGGATGCCCCGATATCAGAGTCTGGATGTCCACTACTATGAGCTGTTGTGGCAGAACGCTGAGGCTGATCGAGCTCGAGCGGAGGAGCAGTATGCTACCGTGAGTTTCACCCATTCCTTAGATTTTAACTTCACTAACTTGCTCGGCGAGTCAGGTACCGAGCCACTACCCATTCCTGAGTGGGACTTTGGTATCTTCGGTGCCCCTCAAGCCCCTCCTGTATAGGGCTCGACTGATGGTGCTTCCATGAGTCTATACCTTGAAGACTTCGAGATGGCTACCATGGTGCCTAGAGACCTAGTGGGTGGAGATGGCATATAAGCGATGCATAGGAGCTTTTCTTTTGTCAGCCTTGTTTTTTCCTTTTCTTTTTGAACTGGACTCTTAGATATCTCTTTTTTTTGTAGAACTTTAAAAACTTGGCTTTTATGGAAAGTGGATAGGACTTTGGCTGTCGCGTGCTGGGTCCTTACTTGTTGCATCTTTGTTTCATGAAATTAGATTTTTGTTTGTGAATGTATTATGTGTATGAATGAATGAATATAGTATGCTAATGTTCCTGGTTGACGTGTGTAGGCAACACAGGTTTTGAGGGATTTCTTTTAGTTTTTGTTTATCGATGTCGATGCATAATGAGCGACTCAGAGCCTTTCTCTGCACCATCTGAGGGTCCAATTGGTGAAAGCTTGATGGGTTTGGGTTGTGAGGCCTCCAATACCTAGCTTCCCGGCCGTGAATGCAGCCTTTGTCCATGTTACCCTGAAGTTTTGGGATCCGGCCACCCATGTCTTTCGCTTGCTGACCTCGAGATTTACCCCTTTGTTGAGGAGTATCATGCCATCTTGGGGCTTCCTTTTTCGAAGAACCCAACTCCTGCGAGGCTTTCTTTTACGTTCCCTTCCTTTCAATTCGGGGGTGAGGACAAGCTACAGGCTTATGGAACTTAGAGTCCAGTAGGTGCATTTTATCAGCTCCTCCTGACGTTGGAGGTTTTCGAGTCGATGCTATCCTTAGCTGGTGTGAGACAACACCCAGCACTCATCTTGCGTGGCCCTCCATGGTGGCCCTACTTCTTCTGGCAGAGTTTGTTTGTGGGGTTGGTGTAATTGCCCCTTTTCGCTTGTTATCGATTATCGACCCACTCCCTACTAGTCTTTCTCCTGTGGCTTTAGCTTTAATAGAGAGTTTGGTTCACATGGATGCTGCTTTAGTAAACCTGGACCTAATGGGTGACCACTTCGCTTTACTCGAGATACATCTTTTCACCCTTTTCCTTTGTAAATTTCATCCACTTATTTAAACGAAATTCATGTAGGTGTGGTTGCTGGAGAACCTTTGTTTGACTATGGATCCTCGCTTGGGTAATGCCCGATATCTCCCTTCGCATTATGGTCCAAGGGGTTTCGTTAGGAAGGATCACCATTCATTAAGTGAAGAGGCCTAGATCAAGATTCTGTGCCCTTATCGGGCTTCTGAGATCAATGGCTTAGTCCTTGGTTGGAAATTCCGTTCGTGGCCACTAAAGTGCATGATTCCGGCATGCTGCTAATGGGCTTGTTTGACATCACCAACTATTCTCCTTCCCGCCTATGTAGATAGTACGAGCGTCAATAGCGAGTCCCTAGGCTTCTGTGTTTGACCCATTTCCATGACTTTGGTCCCGACATACCGGATGCTAGACGAAGGCTTTGGGCGCGGGCTACTATTGCTTCTTTCTATTACAGCGCTCTAGAGACTACTGACATTGATGAATTTTACTATAGATGGCTGGGTGATATTAGGAGTCTTCTTGATGCCGACCAGTATTTCAAGGTGTCGCTTGAGCGGGAGAGAGATGAGGACGGCTTAGATCCTCTCCCTCATACTTCGAGGAAGCGTGCTCGCTGGAATGATTGGCACCCGTAGATTTGTTTACCCCAAACATTTGTTGTGTGTTTTCTAAACTTATGTGTTTGACCGTTTGATTTGCTTTTTGACATTATGAGACTATTGAAATTTGTTATGTTTACTTGTGATATTCTGCATGCACACATCCATGTAACATAAATATAAATCTTGCAACAATAATGACATTTCATGAATGATCTTAAAGAGGGTACAAATTTTCCAATGATTTGAATCCTACCACCAGCTAGCCTATAACAGGTTTTCTAACTCGCGGTCCCTCTATTCCTCACAATGCCCTAATTTTTTCTTGAGTTGCCCTTTATAGGTTTTCAACTCAGTAGACTTTTATTATTTTTTACAAAGAAAGGTCCTAATTGTTGCCCAGCTAACCAAGTGCCAGCTGATAGACTAACTTTTAACATTTTTATCTCTTTTTTGTGTACTACTTTTTCTGATTTATTTCTTTTGGCCCTAGAAGTGGTAGCGCTTGAGCTTGTCTTCGTTAATCGAGTTGACGAATTCATTCCCATCCATATCCATGATCTTGGCTACTCCTTTACTTAAGATTTTCTTCACAACGTAAGGACCTTCCCAATTTAGATAAAACTTTCCCCGAACATCCACATTTGATGGTCTCCTCTATTTTTGAATCAGATCACCCGCTTTCAAAGGATGGCTTCTTAATTTGACCCGGTTATTGTATGCCCTAGTGGTCTAACACTTTCAGACGTTGTTCATTTATCATGTTTATCTGCTTGAACCTAGCTCTTGCCCAGTCTGATTCTATTAATTTCGCTTCCAGGGCTACTCGAAGGGATTTCACTTCCATTTCGACTGGCAGTACTGCCTCCATCCCATATAGTAGCGAGAATGGGGTTTGATTAATAGGAGTTTTGACACCGGTTCTATATCCCCACACTACGAATAGCAGTTTATCAACCAAATCTTTGTAGGTGACAACCATTTTGCTCAAAGTTTTCTTGATCGATTTATTGGCTGACTCTACTACCCCATTGGCTTATGGTTTGTATGGCGATGATCGATGGTGTTCGATCCCATATTTCTCTATCATATCTGATATAGCTCCTTGGAACCAAACCTCATTAGCTGATACGATGTGGTGCGAGATACCATATCGGGCGAAGATGTGCTTTTCTAAGAATTTGGCCTTCTTCTTAGCGATGATATTGGTGTAAGATTTGACCTCTATCCATTTTTAAAGGTAGCCTACTGCTACCATGATAAACTAATGTCCATTAGATGAACTTGGTCAAATCTCGCTAATGATGTCGATGCCCCACGGTGAGAATGGCCAAGGATTGAGGTGGCAGTGATCACCGATGGAAGGAAGAAGGAGTGTAGAACTCCAAAGGGGTATCGTGAAGTCGATCCCTAGTGAAGTCGTCACTATGAGCAGACGACATGGAAGTGATAGGCTGAGAGCACGTGATTGAAAGGCTCGGTCCACCGGGGTGTTTATGTTGAAAATAAAATGTATCGGGTCGTGGAACCGGAAACATAGATTGAGAAAGCAAAAATGTTTTTAGATCGATCAAACCCGAATCTGTCATCTCCAAGTATGGAGTCACCACCTGGATTAGCTCTTTTAGGAATTTGAGTCCTGTGAGGCTTAATGTCAGGGGGACGGTGATAAGTGTATATTTACACTTATTATCATAACATTGTCAATCATAAAACGATATGGTTTTGTTTCATTTTATACTTCATATAAAATATTTTACTTGCACTTATCAATAAAAGTTTTCATTCTTCAACATTTTTTTATTTGAAATTCACAAAGAATAGCATCCTAGTAGAGGTTCTGTACGAGTTGAGACCGAATTCAAAGTAGACGTAGAAATTGCAGGAATTGATGACTCCCATTAAAGAGTGGATACGGTTTGATCAACTTTAGCTTTCGCTTGCATACCTTACAACTTTACTTTGTTTTCTGCTTATACTTTCTATTTCGAAGTTTATGATATGTCTATGTGTCATAACGAGTATTTCGTCCTGCGTCATTTATATTAATCAAGTTATATGCTTTCGAGTTAACTTTAAGAGTGATTTGGAGGTTAACAAGATTATGTATAGTCACTGGATCTGTGATTATAACACTGTTTAGTGAGCCAACATTTTTGGAGTGGTAACTTGCTAAATATGGCTATGTGAGAGCGACCCGTACTAAACATAGTAATATTGTTATTCAGGTTCTTATAAGTGTTATAATTTGTTTACCCTAGACTTAGGAAAGTCATCTCATGTGTTGCTCTGCGGTGGATTATTGAATATTAGGGCGTCTAGAACCTTATTTGTTGAAGTTATTTAGTGTACGAAATCTTCTTGATGATTTTGCATGTTTTTCTCTGCTAAACTTATTCTTAGGGAATATATATATATATATATATATATATATTACATCTTCTCTAGTCTGTTCATACATCTATTTGTTCATTTGTCTATCATCCAAACCCTCCAATAAAAAATTACCTATTTTCGTTTACCCCATAACTCCAGTTGGTCTTAAGAACCGAATCCCTTTCCTATGGGATCGATATCTTTTAAAACTACATCGAAACTATATACTTGCAGTGGTCACCATTTTTTTATTTTGATAAGCGGTATTGACAACACCTGTTTGTATTTTGAACTTTTATCTTATCGATAAAAAACTGGGGAACAAGGTTTTTGGCATCATCAACGTATATAAGCCCTCAGAATAAGTAGAGTCAAAACCTTGCGATCAAGTTTTTGGCACCGTTGCCAGGGAAGGCAAGTGTGTTCTAAAGATTAAATTGCTAGAGAATAGGCAATTATATCTATATATAATAAAATATATAATAAAAAATTATATTATTATTTATTTCTAATTTTTTTTTAGTTTTTAAAATATTTATATTTTGTTATTAACATATTTTTCTTGCTTATTTATTGAGTTTTCTTTTTAGCGTGTGCATGCCAAGTACGCGTAGTTCGGGAGAAAGTTTGGCATCTTTCGAATCAGAAATAGAATGATTTGGTAGGACAAGGAAACAAAGAAATAAGAGACAAAGAAGAAGGATGGTTGAAGAAGAACAAAATGTCGATCAACCTCAACCAAGGCTCATGGATTATGCCATTCCGACCATCAATGGTAACAATCAGGGAATTGCTACACCACCCATTATTGCAAATTAGTTTGAAATCAAGCTAACATTGCTTCAAATGATCAGCAATAATGTGCAATATTATGCTCTACCCAATGAAAATCTGAATGCTCACATTGCAAACTTTCTAGAAGTCTGTGATACTTTCAAAATGAACAATGTTCCTGAAGAAGCAGTTAAACTTCGCTTATTCCCATTTACGCTCAGTGATAAAGCGAAAGTTTGGTTGAATTCATTACCACAAAATTCAATCACCACTTGGAATCAATTAGCCCAGGCCTTTCTGACTAAATATTTCCCTTTAGCCAAAACCACAAAACTCATTAAAGAAATCACTTCTTTTACCCAAAAGGACAGTGAATCCTTGTACGAAGCCTAGGAACTTTATAAGGAACTTCAACGAGTTTTTCGTCATTATGGTTTACCCTAGAATGTGATTCTGCAAACTTGCTACAATGGAATAAATCATGAAATAAGAGGAGCAATTGATGCTATGGCTGTGGGATCTCTTATGAAGAAAACTAGTCAAGAAGCCTTTTATCTTTTGGAAGATATGGAAAATAAAATAGTATGTGGCCAGTGGAGAGAGCACAAGTAAGTGCTACTACTCCTTCTCATTCGCATGATGCATCTACATCTTCTAGTTCAATTAATAAGGTCAATGAATTAGACCTATTATGCAAGCACAAATATCTGCATTATCTCATAAGATAGATAACATGCATATAAATAAGAGTAACCCTTTGATATGTGAAAATTGTTGTCAAATTGGACACACTGCTTTTGAGTGTAACTTTAACCCATGTGTAGGGGAACAATTAAGTTATGTTCAAAGTCAAAGGAATTCTTATGGTAATAATGGAAATAACTGTAGGAGTTCTAATTGGAAGTATGTTGATAATCAACAAAAGAATTACCAAGGTAATGATAGAATAGGGCAATTAACAAGTAAGATAGACAAATTTTTTGAAGGAGTTTGTAATAAGCAATCAGAGTCTAAAGAATGTTACAAAAAGTTAGAAAATAAGATAGATCAAATGTTTAAAAATCAATCATCTTCCATTCATAATTTGGAGATACAAGTTGGTCAATTAGCGAGTGTTATTCCATCTAGAGGAAAAGGCCATTTACATAGTAGCACAAAAGGAAATCCTAAGGAAAATGTGCATGCTATAGCCCTTCGTAGTGGTAAATTACTAGATAACCCAAATCCTTCGAGTATGCTTGCTAATGATGTTGTTGAAGTGCTGGATGAATATCTGAGTAAATCAAATGATAAAGCAGGAGAGGATGAACAACCTAAATCTGGAAAGGTTAATCCCCCTCAACCACCATTTCCACAAAGAATGAAGAAGAAGAATGAGGATAGGCAATTCATTGAGTTCATCAATAAACTTAAAGGTCTGGAAATCAATCTTTCATTCATTGAAGCCATTACACAGATTCCTAACCATGGTAAGTTTATTAAAGAATTTTTATCTCATAAATGTAGTTTAGAAGGAATATCGAAAGTATCTTTAACTGAAGATTGTAACAAAATAATGACTGCTACAATGCCCACTAAACTTAAAGATCCAGGAAGTTTCACAATACCGTGTAAACTTGGAAACATTTCATTTCCAAAATGTTTATGTGATCTTGGGGCTAGTATAAATCTTATGCCTTTATCGATCTTCAAAGAGTTGAAGCTTGATGATAAAGTTAAAAGGACAAATATGGTCTTGCAATTGGCTGACCAGTCTATTAAACGTCCTTATGGCATAGTAGAAGATGTGCTAGTTAAAGTGGATAAATTTGTTTTTCCAACGGACTTTGTTGTACTAGATTTTGCATATGATAAAAAATGTCCTATAATTTTAGGAAGACCTTTTATGCATACTGGTAAAGCAATGATAGATGCGTCGAAAGGTAAAATTAAGTTAAGGATAGGCGACGATATTGTTGAATTTAACATGGATAAGGCTGATAAATACCCAATGGATGAAGATATATGCATGAAACTTGACTTGATTGATGCTTGCATCCAAGAAGTTGTTAAGTTAGATTTCATCCATGAATATGAAGTCAAGGGGTTGATGATAAGTGTATAATTACACTTATTTTCATATTAATTTTATACACTAAACACTATAGTTTAAGTCATTTTTATACTTCATATAAAAGATTTCACGTGGTATGTAATTGTTTTTTTATGCAAATGCGGATACTAGGTAAATCTTGGGACTAAATTGATCCTGGTAGGATAGCATTAGGGTGTCAAACTATGGCAAATTTGTTAGGGAAAATTAGGAGATTACCAAGTGGTGAAGTCTTTACCGATGAAGATGAAATTCCAGAGTTAACTACGGAAATTTTCTTCAAGCAGGGGTTTCTAACCAAGTTTATTGGTGAGAATGGGATAACCTATGATTGGAAATCGTGGGATGAGAGAGTAGAAGCCGATAAAAGTAAGAAAGAGAAATTGCTAGGAAAGAAGGAAGTAGTTCAACAAATCTTAAGAGAAAGTTGAATGAATTAATGGAGGAACAAATCTCTATTCATCGTAAGAATAGCAATATCCATAGTTTGGTATGTGATGTTGAAAGGGGTTTGCAGGAGTCACATTATAAGATTGATCAGATGATTGACTCATTCATTTCCACCTGAATAAGTTTCTTATCTTTTCATTTTAGAAAATTTGTATAGGTAGATTTCAATTTGTTTTATGTTTCGTATTAGTTGTGTGTGTTTGTTTTTTTGTTTGTTGTTTGTTTTATTTTGTTATGCTTTCTTGAAAATACTTGTTAAATATGGAAATAAATTTGAACAACATGACGTTGATGTTCAATTGCTATTATCACCATGATTATTCAAGGTATAATAGTAAATATTTATCGTTTGTATTTAACAAAGTTTGTTTGTGTTTTTGTTTCTAAGTTTTTATAGGTACAAATCTAAAAATTGAAGAAATTTGAAGAGCAAAGAATATCGCGACCGTAACTCAATTCATGCTCATGATCCTTGGATATCAAAACATGCTGTTTCTAGATCGTGAGGAAAGTCACGATCGTGACAGGCCTTCGCGATCATGACATGGGTAAAAATATAACCGTTAAAGATCGTGAATTGACATGCGATAGTTGGCTAAAAACCACCATTAACGGCTAGTTTTGAACCTAAATGGCTAAAATCCCATTTATGACCAATTAGAGACCCATTATAGCTCTATAAATAGGTCCAAGTTGAACCCTAGCCACCACACCTTCTAAAAAACCTTCAAATTTCTAAATTTTCTCATCTTCTACATTCAAGCATCTAAACCTTTTCAAACCTTTTTCTTCAAAACCAATATAACTCGTGTGAA